>BLSH010000574.1:645536-663036 GCA_018402905.1 Glandirana rugosa
CAAGAATCAAGAGATTAAAAAATGTATAAATAACATTAAATCGGAAGTGGACACCATAAAAGAAAGGGGGGGAAGGGGGGAGGGAGAAAAACAAGTACTGCAACCACACACATGCAGACAGACGACAATACAACAATATTCATCTCCTGGTGTATGGCAGTACAAGGCATCCAATCCACTATTGTCAATGAAATCCCCTAACCATAAATATATTCAAAAATGTATCCGTAAGCATATTAAAGTCATTTAACCTTTTGTTTTTTTTTATTATTTATATTTCCTGGCTTATTTTTATTTATATATTTATTTACATATTAATGCATACATATAGCTAGGGCTAAAAGAGATCAGCGGTTAAAAACTATAATTTAGAAACTAAAAACTGATTATCACCTAGTAGTATTGTTTCCGCAAATGTGCTACTTTCCAAAGGACGGACCAAATACACATACATTTTGCCACCAAGCTCTTAGACACATATGCATTATAATGTTTTTATATTAGGTTTTTGTGTTAAAGAGGTTTTCATTGTGTTTTGCTTGGTTATTTGCATTATTGTTTCTGTCCTTATGTATCTTGTTTCAATTAAGATAAATGGCCAGACCTCGGCCTAATGCAGGTGATGTGTTCTCATTACACCTGCTTTAGGAATATGTATATACCAGTGTGAACAAGTCAATTGCCAGATTATGACTAAGCGTACTGCGTTCTGTGAAACGCGTTAATCTTTCTGTGCCTTGTCACCCACTTGCCAGTGGGCATGTTATTGTCATGATTATTTTGTGATGTTCGTACACATATTGAAAAATAAAATGGATTGATCTCCAATTCAACTGGAGTGCTGTCTACCTTTTCCTTGGATTATATACAGATTGGCTCACGGACTTGACGTGCACCTAGTATTTGGAGTCCTTATACTCAGCTGGAACTGCTTTACCTGCCTTCTGATGTTCCTCTTTAACACTCCTTGAAATGGAAACATGTGAAAAGGGATTCTTTAGGCCCTTTCCGGCCAGGGCAAAACGTTTGGAAAAAATCCTGGCGACTGGAATCACCCTGGCTGCAAATGCAAAAAGTCCCAAAAGAGATTGGACTTCTTTTAGCAAGGCTTTATGCTTGGTCAAAAAAGAGGAGATCATGTATCTCACGCACAAAAACTTATCTGGAGGGAGCCTAAATTCCATTAAAGACAAGTTGATCGTGATTCCTAGAAATTCAATGACCATAGTTGGTAAAAGCCATCTTCTCATGGGCAAGAGGTATCCCAAAAGAATCAAAGATTGTGAAGAAACCAGTTAAGAACTGTGCACAAATAGGCAAATCGGGAGAGCCTACAAACAAAAACTCGTCCAAGTAAACCATGCTGTACCGCCGAAATGCCTGAACGCTTCCGCTATAATGTCCAGATGTTGGAATAATCCTGAACACCTATCCGGAAAATGCTCGCCCATCAAATGCAAAAGGCTTGCAGACAGTTTTGGAGCATCCTAGGGATAGCCCTCCTTCTATCTTCCGCAGACCTATCCTCTACCTTTCTTTCCGATTTCGACAGGAATTCTTTTGAAGCTGGAAGTAACAATAAAATGTCGACAAACTCTCCCCTCCAGATTTTTTCTCTGACAGCAGTGGTTAGATGATATCCTAATGGGGAGAGTTTACAAGGGAGTGCTTCTTTAAGACCAGTTTCAACAACACTAGGCACAACATTTTTCTGAGAAACTGACGGATTAGCCTGAGAAAAAAATCCAAAATTAAGTAGAGGGTTAACAGGCAAACCAGAAACCTCTTTCCCAGTGTTAATAGAACCATGCCAAACTGTGTTAATACTCTGCATGCTCTGACTCGGAAACAAATTTTGTAAACTATTCTGGGATAAGGCATCACCTGCCACAAACGAAGCACCATTCCCATGTGCCCCTGAAGGTTGGACAGTGTAAGACTCATGTGCAGCACCAGAAATCGGTGCCCCTTTAAAACCCAATAAAGCACCAGATGTTTGTGCCCCTTTGAAATTATCGATTATATGAGTTAACCAAAGAACTTAGTGGTTGTATACTCATACACAGCATACTAGCTCATTATGAAATACTTACGTCAGAACGAACATCCAACTGGGCGGCTTGGTCCCCGCAGAGGGAGCTATCCTCCCTCAGGGCTTCCTTCCGGGTCGCGGCTCCGGCGCTGTAAGTGGCCGGAGCTGTGAAACGTCGCTCCAGCGCATGCAGACTTTCCAGCAAGGTCCGGCACTATGCGCCGGTCCTTCGCCAGGACATTACGGCGCATGCGCCGTGATGTCAGCGCCTGCTTGCAGTGGGAATATCTTCTAAACCGTACAGGTTTAGGAGATATTAATTTTACCTACAGGTAAGCCTTATTATAGGCTTATGAAATAATGAAGGCTAGAAAGCTTCAACTCCAAGAGTCACCTATCAATCACCGCCTATCTACTCGGGGGAATCCGGGTACTAGGCGCCCCTGAGATTCTTGCCGCGGCTGAAGAGCGGCAAAGTGAGATGTGCCTGCATCGATTGGGACCAACGGAGGTCTTTTCCTTTCCGGACTTGATCTCGTCCCCCAAGAACTCACTCTTCGTGCTCAAGCCCGGCGTTCCATGGAGCCACAAGTCCGAGTCCAAGCCACGGTCTTTCGCATGTAACGATACGGGTCCTCTCCACACGTGTAATATCTGACTGACAGACGGCTGAGCTCTTCATTCCGTAAGTCCATCATAGTGGATTGCGATCCATCCCTGACTATTTGTAATAACTGCATTTGCACTTTTGAAATTTCACGATCCAATCCGTCACACACCTGTATGAAACAGGAGAATCGGGATCCAGCTTACTCTATCAAGCTCAAACAGCCCTGTATACCCATTACAACAAGGTGCTGTTTTTTACCTTCACTACTGGGACAGCTGATATATATACCCATACCCTATATATACATACTCCTAGTGTCTTAGGGACATCCACCAGAAGCTAGCCAGTTGAGTTTGACAAATTGCTGTTTACTCACATTCCCCTGGTGAATGCCAATACCCAGAAGTTCCTCATGTGGCAGGTCACACTTCACTGAATGACAGCCTAACCAGAGGATTGCCTGGGACTCACACACCAACCAGGGTATAGAATTATAAATTCTCTGTAAAGCTAGCCAATCTATCTTTATTTTTGCTGTATGCTTTAATTTTCCCTGGTGAATGCTAGTACCCAGAAGTTCCTCATGTGGCTGGTCACACTTCATTAAATGACAGCCTAACTAGAGGATTGCCTGGGACTTACGTACCAACCAGGGTATAAAATTATTTTCTCTGCAAAGTCAGCCAGTCCATTTTTGCTGTATCCCTGGTGGATGCCAGTACCGAGAAGTTCCTCATGCGGCCGGTCATACTTTATTGAATGACAGCCTAAGTAGAGGATTGCCTGGACCTATGTATCAACCAGGGAATATTAGTATATTCTTTACAAAGGGTCCAGCATGAATGTTACCCCGGGGTGTTATTTTAGACAATGTTATTGTGTCTTGCCCTATGTCATTGCAAACCATCTTTAATACATTTTTGATATTTCTTAGTAGTTCAATGTATGCCGCTGGGTTATCCCTATACTCACATTGACGTGAGTTCATGACCTATCTTTCCGTGTAGGGAACCTTCCCTGCTAAATCCTTAATTTGATTACGTTTTTGGTCTCAGGTGAACCCCACCTTTTCATAGGTGTGTTGGCCACATTGCCAGACCTCAACCCGTTTAAAGGTTTTGAGGTCCATGTCCACCCTCCCCTCCTTACCCTCATCCCTTGACATTTTTGACACTAGATCCAATCCTGTAATTTATTAGTAGCAAGAGGTACAGGTACAGATAGGCGAACCACAAGTCCCAGCTTATGCGTTTCGCACCTACAACTGGTGCTTAATCATAAGCTGGGACTTGTGGTTCACCTATCTGTACCTGTACCTCTTGCTACTAATAAATTATAGGATTGGATCTAGTGTGCGGCTTTCCAGCCTTCATTATTTTAATTGTCTACTTGCACTCATCAGCCTGCACTTGTATTGGGATACACACAGCTGATTTGGTGTCCATTCATATCCTGGAGCGGTGAGTGATCCCTTATTATAGGCTTACCTGTAGGTAAAAATGACAAAAAGGGGTATACAACCGCTTTAATTCATTAACACTAGAAAAAGAATAATTCTTACCACCACTAGGGGGCACCTGTTCCCGCTGTTAGCTGGAACTGCAGCTGGCTGAGTGACATTCCTCTGTGAGATAAGCCCGGAGTGGCGTTACTGTCACCTGGCTGAGGAGAAGCATCCCTTCTTTGCCTCTTCTTCTAGATGGTTGGCAGCGTGGACTGTGCATGTCCCGGGCCGCATCCTCCATCTTAGTAGGGTCCCCTTGTGTCTTCCCACTGGGCGGAGCAACATTCGAGTCCTCTGCTAGGCAGTACTGGAGCCACTCCTCTCTTCTGGAACCTTCGGAACCTCTGAAGCAGGCTTTCACTTCTCTCAGGTAAGTGGCGCTTCGTGGCAGCAGTCGTGGCTCAGGCCTCCCTCATCTTGGTGACTGACCCCGGGGCAAGCTGAGCCCGCCAATTCTGAGCAATCATGCGCCCTTTGCCAAGCAGAACAGTGCTGCAGTATCCAATGGCAACCTGCTAATAGAAGAAGGGGGGAGATTAGGCACACCTGGCCCCTTTGAGCTATCCCATGGGGTCCCGCTGACCGCTTGGGACCAATGCAAGTGATGTGACGCTAAATATTATTTCCAAATGTTATGATGATACTCTTGGTGTGCATCTCCACCATCCAACACCATAAAAAGTGATCTGTGTATCAATGCCACCACCAAAGGCAGAAATATCGGCTTACAAGCTCCAAAGGACCTCTCACTACAAGATGTCGTTTGCACTTGTGGCTATAGCCCAGCCAAAGCCTTTAGCAGTTCCCGGAACTCTCCTGTCTTTAGCGTACTCCTTAAATCGGTAATAATCGATTATAACAGCGTTCACCAAAAATATAAAAGTGCTCCACATGGTGTAAAATCCTTAAAAACTTTATTCACACATAATTAAATGGTAATGATTTTTTTTATTAAAGATATTTAATATACGATTATCTTTGATATTATTCATTTTCACTGGCTACACATGAACAGTGTCCCTCCATGGAAGTGATATCACCAGCTTTCAGTAACCACACCCATTTGCTGCTTTTGGACTCAGAAGGAAGAAGAATTGAAGTCATGTGATGGCACTGGATACTGCCAAATAAAAGTAGAAAAGCTGGGATTTTTTCATTTTAAGGCATAAAGCTGAAAGGAGTTTTAAAGGCAGAAGGTTTTTTATCTTAATGCATTTTTATGCCTTAAGATAAAAAACCTTCTTTGTGTAGCAGCGCCGCCCTAATTACTTACCTGAGCCCCATCTCTCTCCAGTGATGTCCACGAGTGTCTTAGCCATCCAAAGCACTCCTCCTGATTGGCTGAGACACAGCAGCAGCGCCATTGGCTCCCACGGCTGTCAGTCAAAGTCAGTCAGCCAATCAGGGCAGAGAGGGGGTGGGGCCAGGTAGGGCTCCGTGTCTGAATGGATACACGGAGCTCTGATTCGACTTGGGTGCTCACATAGAAAGCTGCTGGCTGAGGGGGCACTCGATAGGAGGGAGGGCCAGGAGAGCAGAAGAGGGACCCCAGAAGAGGAGAATCCGGGCTGCCCTGTGCAAATCCAACTGCACAGAGGTAAGTATAACATTATATATATATATATATATATATATATATATATATATATATATATATATATATATATATTTTTTTTTTTTTTTTTTTCGTTTGTTTTTAAAGAGACTTGGCAATCGCTTTAAGTTTGGAACTTTGGCCTGCACACACCCTAACAACTTTTCCTTCCGGGACTCAAGGGTATTGGTGTTTGATATAAAGTCATCTGAAGTCTGCATTGCATACACCTGACTTCCTGCTGTGATAATACATGCTCTATTCTTAGTGAGCTAATAGTAACAGAGCCCTGTATTTAAAATGGAGGTCTGCTGCCCGCCACCACCCCTTTAAAAATTAAAGTTAGTAGCTACACATACAGTAGCTGCTGACTTTTAACTTTAGGATTCTTACCTGTCCTGGTGTCCAGCGATGTCGGCACCGCCACCGATCTTCGGATCGGCTGGTCAAGTGCTGCAGCCATCATTGAGGCTAAGGGAACCTAGCATTTGGAGCCTTTCCGCTTCACACCGGGCCCCTACTGCGCATGTGCTTTCTCACTGGGCCGGTGGAGGAGGAGGGAGCTGGGCTGCTGACTTTAGCGGCTGCAGCCCAGGCTCCCGGATGTGGGGAAAAGGACACGTGAAAGACCGGTATCCTCTCACCCCTCCCCCCTCCGAAAGGTGCCAAATGTGTGACACCTGAGGGGGGCGGATGAATCCGGCGAGCGGAAGTTCCACTTATGGGTGGAACTCTGCTTTAAGAATCATAATTTAGGCTAAGCTCATCTCCAGGACCAAATGAGGACAGTGCTCACAGCATTGGGTGTTTTATGTGGAACATCCAGGCTCTACAGATGTATGAAATAAGGAAAATAAGAGCCATTTAACAAGTCAGCTCATGGCAGCATACACCCAGTTTGTTGTGAAATTCATTGCTTCTGTTCACATTGTAATACACAGGAGCTGCTTATGCCAGAGAAAGATGCATCATTGATGTCTACTACCCGGCTATTAGTTGCTGTGTGTTCACTGCTCATGAATTTAGTGCATATAAGGGATTATGTATAAAAAATCATTAGCAGCCACCTGTCCTTTCTTATGTGCAGATTCAAAAGGAAACAAGGATTCTGATTGCCTGCAGTGGGTTGCAAGAAATCGCTTTCCATGAATAAGCTCTTTTAATGTCTAGGATGTATAGTTTTGGTGTCGTTTGTTCATTTTTATTTATTGCTTGGCAGAAAATCAAATTGTGTTTATACATTAAGGTTTACCCATATTGCACTATGTGCGTTCAGTCCAAGGCAGCATAACAGCATTTCTGGGGGATGAACATCTGTTCTTAGTAGTACAGTTTGCAAATCATCTACTTTACTTAAGAAACTGCTATCGTAGATACAGCCTGGAGTGGAAAACACAGATGTTTTGTTGGCTTTGAAATAGAAGATTATAAGAATCCAAACGGTTGCTTGCTAAATATAAATTGGAAGGGATTGATGATATTCAATGTTTTTGTTTGCATCACTTGTTACTTGTCTTTTGCTGAAACAGTAATTGTTCTTTTGAAAATGTGATGCTAGTCACATGCCTCTCCTCTGTTCCTCTTTCTAGTATATATTCCAGAATAAGGAAGCACAGGACTCTTGGGTGGATGCAAAATTGTTTAATGGACCTGGTCCAAATAAAATGGAACAAATTTCATCTTCGCTATGGGATCAATTTATTGCTTTTCTTAAACAATTAGGAACAGTTTAAACCTGCCCATATACCAGGTGCTCCTGTGTATAATTTAAAAAGGTCAACCCACAGGCAAACATTAAAAGCAGGTAATTGACCGGTGTGACTTGTAGCGGCAGTTCCTGATGCAGCTCTCAGTGGCTAGGTGCAGCCGCCAGCCCTGTTCACTGAATAACAGGTTGCCGGCGGGCACAGCTATTCGAGGCTCTCTGCACAGCCAGCTATTACCTGTGGTACTTGACCGGTGTGACTTGTAGTGGCAGTTCCTGATGCAGCTCTCAGTGGCATGGTGCAGCCTCCAGCCCTGTTCTCTGAATAACAGGTTGCCGGCGGGCACAGCTATTCGTGGCTCTCTGCACAGAGAGCTGATACCTATGGTACTTGACCGGTGTGACTTGTAGCGACATTTCCTGATGCAGCTCTCAGTGGCTAGGTGAGGCCGCCGGCCCTGTTCCCCAAATAACAGATTGCCGGCTGCCACACATATTCGCGGCTCTCTGCACAGCCAGCTATTACCTGTGGTACTTGACCGGTGCGACTTGTAGTGGCAATTCCTGATGCAGCTCTCAGCGGCTAGGTGCTGCCGCCGGCCCTGTTCACTATAATAACAGGTTGCTGGCGGCCACAGCTATTCGCAGCTCTTTGCACAGCCAGCTATTACCTGCGGTACTTGACCGGCGTGACTTGTAGCGGCAGTTCCTGATGCAGCCCCCAGCCCTGTTCACTGTAATAACAGGTTGCTGGCAGCCACAGCTATTGCACAGCCAGCTATTACCTGCAGTAATCACTGCTGGATACATGGCGGCCTGTCATTCTAGTAAACGGGGCTGGCGGCCGCACCTAGCCGCTGATAACCACGTCGGGAATCAGAAGATTTCTGCTGCTACAATTCTACTTTAATCGCCTATGTAAATGTCAAGAGTATTTGAGAGGAAGTATAACTTTCCACCCACCCATTCCCTTTATTGTCTAGTGCAACTGAATAGATAGGATATGTCTAGACTAGTCCTAAAGTGTCATTAAACCCACATCATTAAAAACTATCAATAAATGGTGTATTACATGCTTTTTAATACTCAGTCACTATGGGATTTGTTTTCTGTATTTTGCAAAAAACTGGTTAATCCCTTATGTTCATGTCCCCACTGCAGTTGTGGATTTTGCAGAGCATTTTTGGCAGCTAGTGCATTTACTCAGTTTTCACTGTATTTTCTAGCCTGAGCATTTTTCCCTTCCATATCTCAAAAGGGGACATGTGACTATAGAGTCACACATGTGGGCATATACACAGTGGTAAATGACAGCCCACTCCCTCCGACCTCCTCCATGCCCACTAACCAGTTTTATGCAGGCCATACACTATACGAAAAATTGGTCGAACCCATTTTCGAAAACCGAATAATCGGCTATGAGAGCAAACGATAGTGCCATCACGTAATGACAGATACATCGTTCAATGGACATACATGAAAATGTTTTTTGTTCGTTTTTTCACATATACCTAGTGCAAACAGTTTGGACGGGAAACACATTAACATTTCGATTTATCGTTTGTTCGGCCGAAAATTCCAAACTTGTCCTTCGTTTTTTGGCTCAAAAATGTTCCAACCGATTACTGATTTGTACCCATTATCCGGCCAAAAAACGAACGAACTGTACAAATGACCGATTTTTGGCCAATTTTTCTTAGTGTATGGCCAGCATTACACAATTAGGGTTGGGATATTACATGCTGATTGATGGAGGCTTCATCTCCCTCTTATTCTAAGACACAGGCTGGAGGGGTGTGGCACAGCCTGTGACTGGCAGAAATCTGTCCACACCGTGTTGCCAAAAATAATAAAGATTTTATTTAAAAAATATATATTTATATGGCATTTTTAAACAGTTTATTGATGTTAATTATTTATTTTTACTGTGAATCCCAATGGCTGTTTTTTCATTTTGAACATATAACTAGCAGCAGAGGACTAGGACCTTCTCCTGCTTATTTTTTCCTGCAGACAGACTGTGAAATAGCTGGATCATGTGATATCCATTAGGAAAAAAGGTAGTTTTTTAAATTAAAATAAATACAGTGCCATCATCCACATACTGAAAGAGAAGGGGTCATGTAAATGAAACCATGTGTGTTTAGTATCACTTTAATTGTCTGTTGCTCTGACAGTATCCTACTCTTAACTTGCTTTAACCACTTGTCCACCGGCCGCCGCCATAATACGGCAGCAGGTTGGCTCATTCCTGCAAATCGCTGTAGCTCTACGGCAACCGCAGACTTTTATGTCCGCCAGTCACCCGCGATCGCTTCCAAGACAGGCAGAATGCAGATCTGCTAGTGTAAACAAAGCGCTCTGATGGGAGTTGAGAGAAATCATCTGTTCCTACTACTCAGGAACAGCGATCTCTCTCCTCCTCTAGTCAGCCCAGCCCCCATGCAGTTAGAAACACCACAGAGGGAACACATTTAACCCCTTGATCTCCCCCTAGTGTTAACCCCTTCCCTGCCAGTGACATTTACACAGTAATTAGTGGCTATTTAAAGCTCTGATCGCTGTATAAATGTCAGTGGTCCCAAAAAAGTGCCAAAAGTTTTCGATCTGTCCGCTGCAATATCGCAGTCCCGCTAAAAATCGCAGATCGCCACCATTACTAGTAAAAAAATAATAATAATAATGCCATAAATCTATTCCCATAGTTTGTAGACGCGATAACTTTTGCGCAAACCAATCAGTATACGCTTATTGCAATATTTTTTTTTTACCATAAATATGTAGAAGAATACATACTGGCCTAAACTGAGGAAGAAATTCTTTTTTTTTAATTTTTTTTTCTGGATATTTATTATAGCAATTTTTTTTGTTTATAGTGCAAAAAATATAAACCGGGAGGTGATCAAATACCACCACACCAAAAGAAAGCTCTATTTGTGGGAAAAAAAGGACGTCAAGACGTACATGCTTTGCTGTAAGATATAATGGCATTGGTGGTATAATTGGAATGTGAAGCATTTGCTGCTGCCACTTTCTCCTAAATCTGGCAGCAAGTATGGTGGAATACTGTGCTGTTGTGTGTGAGGATGGTGTCATCATAAGCCTTGTAGAAGATTATAGTTCCATTCATCATGTTTGTGTGTAGCCAGTACACCGTTACAATTTGGAATTAAGTTCCTGGCTAACAGTAGAGAGGAATCACACTTGAACACAGCTGATATATCATGTGTTAATAAGAACATGTCTTGCTGTTTTTTAACCAATTAGAATCCCCTTTTTCTGTTAGAGGTAGAACTGTAGACATTTCTGGAAACTGATCTGTTTATATGGGGAAATAAAGCAGCGTGTGCTGAAGCTAAACAAACATGGCTGTCTTGTGTGACAATTCTGAATAAAGATCTCAGAACTGGATGAACTAAAATACAAATCCTTAACCGGTTCAGCCCCAGCGCCGTAAATAGGTGGCGGTTGGGGTTGAGCGGCTCTCCCGGGACATAGCCTGCACCTGCAGGCTATATCCCGGTATCATTTTTTAGAGCAAGCGGTCGGCTATCCAGGGGTAACGACCGATCCGGCTCGGGAGCCGCTCGGTCTTTACCCCAGGAGGCGGGAGGGGACGCCCCCCCCCCTCCCGCCGCCTTCCGCCGCTCTTCTCCGGCCTCCCGTCCCACCGGGAGACCGGAGCGACGATCTGGCGCGTCCGCCGGCTGGAAGGAGACCTGATCAAAGCCATAATCGGCTCCGATCGGGTCTCCTTCGGCAAATTCCGGAAGCGACGTCACAACGTCACTTCCGGTTTACTCGGCGGCTAACGGCGCCAAATTTAAAAAAACGACAGTATTCAGAATCGCCGTTTTTGGCGATCTGAATACTGTGAAGTTCAAAGGAGGGATGGGGGGTCTTTTAGACCCCCGACCCTCCAAAAAGAGTACCTGTCACCATCTATTACTATCACAAGGGATGTTTACATTCCTTGTGATAGCAATAAAAGTGATCAGATTTTTTTTTTTTTAAAGGAACAGTGGTAAAAATAAATAAATAAATAAAATAAAAAAAATAAAAAGATTTAAATCGCCACCGTCCCCGCGAGCTCGCGCAGCAAAGAAAACGCATACATAAGTCGCGCCCGCATGTGAAAACGGTGTTCAAACTACACATGTGAGGTATTGCCGCGATCGCCAGAGTGTGAGCAATAATTCTAGCAAAAGACCTCCTCTGTAACTCTAACCTGGTAACCGTTAAAAATTTTTAAAGCGTCGCCTATGGAACTTTTTAAATACCGGACTTTGTCGCCATTCCGCGAGTGCGCGCAATTTTCAACCGTGTCATGTATGGTATCTATTTACTCGGCGTAACATCCTCTTTCACAATATGGAAAAAAATTGGGCTAACTTTACTGTTGTCTTATTTTTTAACTCAAAAAAGTAAAATTGTTCCAAAAAAATCGTACTTGAAAGACCGCTGCGCAAATACCGTGTGACAAAAAGTATTGAAACAATCGCCATTTTATTCTCTAGGGTGTTTGAAAAAAAAATATATATAATGTTTGGGGGTTCTAAGTAATTCTCTAGCAAAAAAAAAATGTTTTTAGCTTGTGACCACCAAATGTAAAAAAGTGGCCCGGTTGGTAAGTGGTTAAAGTACAACTAACATACATATTTTAGTAAATCCTCATATAAATACCTTAACGTTTCTCATGGTAATAAACATAATAACTGAAATGATTATTTTCCTACCATATAGCTGCAATTGTGGTCTGTAAGCCCCTATTCATTCATTCCTGCTTTGTTGTATAGTGTTAGAGATGATGGGAGGAGTTCAGCAGAGCAGAACAGAGCTCAGATGTCATTTCCTTTCAGTGAACTAGCTTGTCTATCTCCCAGTCCTCCTGCCTTCTATCATGCTCAGTCTATTTTACATAACATGTAAAGATATCACTGCGGTACAAGACGATCTTCAATGCAGATAAGTTTGTGCTTAATAGAAAGTCCACAATGTTGCTGAGTTGACAGATAAGGCTTTTACAAGGGATATTAAGTGCAGCCCATCACCAAAGACACCACCAATTTGAGCCTCTTACCAGAACCCACCGACCCCCCTGTTACGGAGGATCAGTGTGTGCCTTCAGGCTGGGTTCGCGCTATTCAACACAAAAACGGTCAGACTTTTAATCCTACTTTGCCCTGCAACATCGGTCCTACTTCTGTCCTACTTTGGTCCTACTTCCATCCGACTTGAATGAACAAAATAAGATTTTGCTCCAACATTGAGATAGTGACTTGACCTTTGACCAACCAAAACAATCCCAGTGTGAGATAAATTCCTTTTACTGCTGCTGTATTCATATTCACTAAGTCGGATGTCACAAGTCGGATGGTTAGAACAAGGATCCGACTTTGATCCTGCTTCATTGATATTCAATGGGCTGAAGTAGGACCAAAGTCGGACAGGAACCTTTTTCAAAGTCGAGCCGACTTGTCGGACCAGTTAAGACAGCTCTCATAGGGAAACATTGATTTTGTGACATAATGCGACTTGTGCTCACAATGTCGGTCCGTTTGTCGGACAAGTGTGTACCCAGCCTTAGTGAGTGTTATGATCGCTCCACCGATCAAACTGTGAGCGGCTGCAAAACGGTCCGGGAGATGTCCGCTTTCGGTCATATCCACACTAGTAACAACATCTGGTTAAATCTGTGATTCATTAACAGTAAATCCCAACGGTCCTGGCACGAGTCAGTAACTGTTGCAGCCTGTGCTGAAAGCTTACATCTCCTGGACCGTTTTGCAGCCGCTCAGTTTGATCGGTGGAGCGATCATAACACTCACTGAAGATGCACACTGACCCTCCGTAACAGGGGGTCGGGGGGTTCTGGTAAGCGGCTCAAATTGGTGGCGTCTTTGGTGATGGGCTGCACTTAATATCCCTTGTAACAGCGTTCTTCTCTGTCATCTTAGCAACATTGTCGACTTTCTATTAAGCACAAACTTTAGTGTATATTATCTGCATTGAAGATCCTCTTGCGCCGCAGTGATATCTTTACATTTTTATTGTTTCCTACCTGGAACAAGTCTGCTGGCAGCATTATTTATATGAACTTAATGTTTTTGCTTTAACGCGGATTGATCTTATATATTTTACATAACACACACCCGTCTGCCAATCAATAGTTGGGTGTGTGCTATGTAAAACAGCACAAGTCAGTACAGGTTATTTTGCACACCGATCTGTCTAGTAATCTGCATGCTTCTCCCTGCCTGTTCTCTTCTGGTAATTTAACTGGTAGAACAAAATCCTAGCTACTAGCTACAGCAGTAGGCGGGACATAGGTGGGAGTGGGCAGGGCTTCACAGGCCAATTGTGGGCGGAGCCTAATCTGGACTTCTGTGTTGAATGAATGCCTGAAATTTCCATGTACTACAAGAGCACCTCCCCCAGTGATGTCAGGACATTTCTGCAGAGATAGATGCAAAACAAGACAACAGGCAAATCTGAGGCAATTCAAAAGCCAGGAAGTAAAGTCATCCCCTCATTAAAGGAAGTGCACATGAGAGCAGGGGACAAGGTAGATATGTAGGTGCATAAAATGGATTTTTTGCAGTCAGGAGATAAACTGCAAGGAGCCAGGACTTCCCCAGTTTGCATATAGGAGGAGTTTTCACTCTCTGATGATGTAACTTCCTTTGCATCAGTGACCCTTCACCCACAATCTGGCCAGAGCTCATTGGTGCTTTGCCAATGACATGCTTGATTCACAAATAAACAATCACTGCCTCTAGAAATGCACTGCAGTCTGTATCCAAGTGAAACAGGAAGATCGAACAGAGCATGTGCAATTTCTCCACACTGCCTGCATGTAGTATAGTATAGTAGAGTCTAATATAGCAGACAAGGCAAGAAGGAAGTATCTGGCCATACAAGATCAAACAGCCTTTTACACAATACAGAGGATTAACCCCTTAAGTTACACAGGGAGTATAGCAAGCATGCTATTCTGCATATACAGGCAGATTTTACTGTTGTGGTTTTAGTAACACTTTAAGACAGCTCATTTAAATATACAATGTGTGTATATATATATATATATTTATATATACAGTAATCATTTTTTTTATTGGTGTGGGAATGCCTATTGGCGATATTCACCCCACTATTTATACTATTGACCACTGTTGTTGAAACCGAAAATGAGAGGAAATCCAAACATTTTCAGTTGTCCTGAGTACAAGAGGCGAGGAGAACCCTCGAATAGTGCTACTCTTAATTCCTTTTTTGTGTCTGGGATAGGAATTAAAGGGAAACTTCCCCAATGGCACACAGACCACAATAAAAAAAATTGCCTGGTAGGGGGTTTTAACCCTTCCGTACTCTATTCAAAATAAAAACATTTTGGCTATGCATACACCTTAGTTATGTTTATGTTAACCACTTGCCAACCAGCCGTCGTCATTATACAGCGGCAGGTCGGCACGTTCCCGTGAATCGCTGTAGCTGTATGGTGGCCCTTCAAATGGCTATAGCAGGTGCGCGCTCATGTGCCTGCTGCACACAGGGGAAGCTGATGCGCGTGGCTGTGATGTCCGGCCACCCGCGATCTCGGTAACGAGAGGCAGAACGGGGAACTGTTAGTGTAAACAAACAGATCCCCGTTCTGCCACGTCAGTAGAGAGAGACCTGCAGTTCTCAGTAATCGGAAACCGATTTCTCTCTCTCCTCCCTGTCAATACACTCTCCCCACAGTTAGAAACACCATAGAGGGAACACATTTAACCCTTTGATCGCCCCTAATGTTAACCCCTTCCCTGACAGTGACATTTATACAGTAATCAGTGGCTATTTTTAGCTCTGATCGGTTTATAAATGTCAATGGTCCTAAAAAAGTGTCTGATCTGTCCGCCGCAATATCGCAGTCCCGATAAAAATCACTGCCATTACTAGTAAAAAAAAAAAATAATAATAAAAATGCCATAAATATGCCATAAATCTATTCCCATAGTTTGTAGATGTGATAACATTTGCGCAAACCAATCAATATATGTCTATTGTGATTTTTTTTTTTACCAAAAATATGTAGCAGAATACATATTGGCCTAAACTAATGAAGAAATTAGGTTTTTTTTTTTGGATATTTATTATAGCAAAAAGTAAAAAATATGAATTTTTTTTTTTCAAAATTGTCGCTCTTTTTTTGCTTATAGCAAAAAAAAAATAAAAACCACAGAGGTGATCAAATACCACCAAAAGAAAGCTCTATTTGTGGGAAAAAAAGGACATTAACTTTGTTTGGGTGCAGTGTTGCACGACCGCGCTATTGTTAGTTAAAGCGACGCAGCCCACAGATTATAAATCTTCTTTATACATTGAAATACTGCCACTATATACCTTTTTCGCTGATCTGTATACCATGGTCACGTGAAAAACTGCACAGTTTCTCCAGAGCTGAGTTTTCAGGTAGGAGATTTCCACTAAAGCCTGTATACACGCCCACATGTGTGATGTCAATATCATGTGACCTGAATTGTTCAACTGAAACAGAAAATGTTCTTTGCAGCAATGGAGACTAAACTGAGCATGTGCAGGACGGCTATCCTCACAGTATTATATGGCCTTGCCAAGATAGACAGTGCAGAAGGAAGGATCTGTCCATATAGTGTCCAAGAGCCTTTTTACACAATGCAGAGTATTAACCCCTTAAGTTCCACAGTGAGTATAACAAGCATGATATGCCGCATATATAGACAGATTTTACTGTTTTGTAACACTTTAACCACTTCAGCCCCAGAAGGATTTACCCCTTCCTGACCAGGCAATTATTTGCGATACGGCACTACGTCATTTTAACTGACAATTGCGCGGTCGTGCGACGATGTACCCAAACAAAATTGACCTTTTTTTTCCACAAATAGAGCTTTCTTTTGGTGGTATTTGATCACCTCTACGTTTTTTATTTTTTGCACTATAAACAAAAAACATTTTTTTTTTTTTTTTTTTTACTTTCTGCTATAATGCATATCCAAAAAAAAATATAAAAAAACAAATTTATTCATCAGTTTAGGCCAATATGTTTTTTCTACATATTTTTGGTAAAAAAATCGTAATAGGTGTATATTGATTGGTTTCGCAAAAGTTATCACGGCTACAAAATACAGGATCGATTTATGGACTTTTAACCAATTTTTTACTAGTAATGGCGGCAATCTGTGATTTTTAGCAGGACTGTGGCATTGCAGCGGACAAATCTAACCCCAAATGACACTTTTTGGAGGCCAGTGACATTATTACATTGATCAGTGCTATAAAAATGCATTGATCAATGTATAAAATTACACTGGCAAAGAAGGGGTTAACACTAGGGGGCGATCAAGGGGTTAACTGTGTTCCCTGGGTGTGTTCTAACTGTAGGGGGGGATGGGCTGCCAGGGACATGACAGAGATCGCTGTTCCCAAACACTGGGAACAGAAAATCTCTGTCATGTCCCCTGTCAGAACGTGGATCTGCCTTGTTTACATTGGCAGATCCCCATTCTGCCTCTGTGCAGAGTGATCGTGGGTCGCTGGCGGACATAGAGTTCCCGGGACCCGCGGGCATGCACGCCCCCAATCCCACATGCACGGACCAAAGTACTGGTACATCGGTTTGCGCAGGAGAGCCGACCCGCCACAGTATATCTGCGTGAGCAGGTCGGCAAGTGGTTAAGGTTGGTAATTAGGGCAAGATCTGCTTTCTGACAGCATTTTATAAGAACAGCTTTATTCCAACTGTGAAGCATGGTTGTGAAAATTTGATAGTTGGCAGTTGCTGTGCTGCTTCAGGGCCTGAGTACCTTGCAGGTATTGAGTCCATAATGAATTCTGAAAAAAATTGATGATTTCAAACGAAGAGTGTACTTTTTCAAATATCTAGAATTTTATATTTTTTTTAATGTGCTTTCCTCTTTTCACTTACAACTTGAAGGTTAACACCTTCTTTCTTCTGACTTTTTTCTGTTTGTGACAAAGTAAATGATTTTATTGTTATTGTTTTCAAACATGAATAAACTCAATTTGTTAACTGC
>BLSH010000574.1:670974-687574 GCA_018402905.1 Glandirana rugosa
CCCCCCCCCCCCCCCGTAGGGGGATAGTCTTGTTGAGCTGTTGTGTTCTGATAGGGGGATGCCCCCCCCCCCCCCCACCAGGACACTCCAGCAATGGCGGAGAGCGGGAGTCAGTTGCCTGCAGGTTTTCCAGCATGCTCGTCCCGTCGGACAGGGTGGTGCACACACGGGCCGAATGTCGACCATTTTTTTTTTTTGAACCAACATTCAGCCCATGTGTACAGGGCTTTATTTAGTCTAGGAGCAGTGTGTGACAGGGTGGCTTTGACACCTTAAATGGTGTGTCGTAGACATGCTGCGCCATGTGACACTTTTTCCTTTGCTGATTTCTGTGTATGCCTTCACTGGGTTACCCAGCAGTCTTCAGTTGTGAGAGACAGGACAGCTGCACCCCTTTTGCTCCACAGCATAGGACTTCAGTGCCCCAGAAGATCCCCTCAACCATATGGCAATCACCAGGCACAAGGCATATGGGATAAGGGGGCTTCCCAGGTGGGTAAGTGGAGGGTTTGGATTGTCCCCGGAATAGTAATAGAGAAGAAATCTTCTGAACAGGACACTCGTTTTAGTGGAGTTCCCTTAATTTGCAAAAGTTTTCCCTCACTTCCTGTTTTTGTTATGGTACAGGAAGCAAATGTAAAGCTCCCCAATGGGACACAAATCACACAATACAAAATTGACAGAGGTTATAACTCCCCATTATTCTAGCCAGAATGAAAAAAACGTTTTGCCTATAGGTCTGCTTTAAGAATTTCCTCTTATCTCTTAAATTATTTTCTTGCATCACAGTAAAGGATGCCCTCCCCTCCATCCTGTTGATTCCTCTTATTGATTGCTACAAAACTGAGGATTGCTGGGGGTGGTAGAGGTTATACTGGCATTCCCACAATTATTGTTTGCTAACATCCAATCACCCAAAGGGGTTTGTATATAACCCAGGGTCTATAATTAAAGAAGCCTGTGTCCTGTGCTGTACTTTGATAAAAGGATTTTACAAGTAAGTCAGAAATTCATATATTATGGGTTTGGTGCTCATATTATATTTTCAATTTAAAAGTTGATAACTCCCACTTTGTTTTTGTTTTTTTTTTTCCAAAACTCCCACTTTGATGTATTTGTATGATTAAGCAAATATCGGTACAAGGTTAATTTTATATCTAGAACATTTTGCTTAGTCTTGAATCTATCCACCATGAACCTTCTTAACCACTTAAGGACCGGAAGGATTTCCCCCTTAATGACCTGGTGGGGGAAGGGCTCACTGTGGAAACACACAGATCCGTCTACCTGCTTAGCAGGAAGAGCGGATCTGTGTCATCTCCCCTGTCAGAACGGGGATCTGCCTTGTTTACACAGGCAGATCCCCGTTCTTTCACTGCGGGGAACGATCGTGGGTGGCCGGCGGACATTTAGCCCGCCCCACCCACTGATTGGCTCCCCCACAGGCCAATGGGAGCGCGCACGCCCACAATGGCTTGTTCCCACGCCGATGTACAATGACGGCAATTCAGGGGAACAAGCCCGTAGTAAAACGATGACGGGCCATTCTTAAGTGGTTAAAGTGAACTCACAATATTCTCCTGCACAGTGAATTCAGCAGTGAAGATGGTTAGCAGAATATCTCTGATGTTATATAGAACGACATTCTCAAAGAGGTGCTGGGAACTTTTAGACTTTCCTGTACAGTCAGATGAAGGACAACTTCCATAGCTCTAACAAGGCAGCTCCTACATGCAAGGCTTTCCAAGTTGGGTACCCAACAATAGCTCAAACCATACAAATATGGGGGGCGTGAGGCGTCAGCAGCAGCACCACTCCCCCTTCAACAGAGCTACAAGAATAAGCAAAATACAGAGTCATGATGATGAAAAAACATTTCTAGATATGCATATAAATAAATACAGTAAAATCTAGAACATCACATAATAACATGTGATTGGATATTCTTTGCAAAGTGAAACTTTACCTCAGCAACTGCACCTGCAAAGAGCACAGTCTATTTGCCTTTAGTAAAGCAGCCCCTAAGAACCAAACTCCTGTATGAAGACTGCTATACTACTGGAAAAGTTTCTAAAGAAACCTCAGAAACCAAATTGCTATAAAAAGATGAATTGGCTACTAGAATAAATAAATAAATAGTCACAAACGATTGGACCGGCTTCTGACGAGCGGGCATTCTGGAAAGCCAGTATCCAATCAGCGCTCGCAGCCAATGGCTACAAGTGCTAATCAGTGTATTTTAGCGTGGGGCAGTCCCTCTGTCAGGATACAATAGCACAGCAGGGTAGATCCCTGCACCATCATCGCTTGTGTTAGTAAGGCAATCTGTATTTTTTTTTGTTTTTGTTTTTTTGTTCAGCCCGCTGGGTTGAATGAAAAAAAACGAAGTGTGTACCCAGCTTGAGAAACACAGCTGTTGAAATGAAACATGACTACTTGGAAAAGCGATTAAGAAACAAAGCTGCTGAAATAAAATGAATTGGCTACTGGGAAAAAACACAAGAGCCCGGTACACACGGGCTGAATGTCGGGAGACAGCGGCCAACATTTGGCCTGTGTGTATGTCGGTCTGTCCCGCTTCTGTCTGACATGCATACTGGAAAATCAGCAGCTGACCAACTCCCGATCGGCGCTCTTAGCCAATGTATACACAGTGGCTTGCAATTGCATGAATAAATCCTGTAAGGGTCCTTTCCGGCGGACTCTGTTTTGCTCAGCGGGAGGATCGCTCTGCTGATGCCCGCTAAGCAGGCAGATGACAGGCCACCTTCACTCACTGTGCGGAGATGGACCTGTCAGAGCCCCGCTCTCCTCTATGGGGAGATCGGATGAAAACGGACCGCCTGTCCATTTTCATCCAATCCACCAGACGAGATGGAAAATAAGGTCACCATCCATCTGGATTTGGCGGACAGGATTGTATCAGATAGCTGTGGATGTCGGTGGACATGTCACTGCTGACATCTGCTGTTCCATAGGAGTGAGTGGAGAGTCTGGTCGGTCAGGTCCGCCTAAAAAACATGACAGGCGGACCTGATCGGAAAGCCTGTGTGAAAGGGGCCATAGTGTGTACCAGGCTTACGAAACAAAGTTGCTGAACAAAGATTAATTAGCAAACTACTGTACTTAGACTAATAAGCTATTTGAATACGTGCTAGACAAACAGAAAACCAAGCAGCTGAAATAAACCTATTTTGCAGCTCTGTTTGAGTTAGCCTGTCTGCATATAGAGCAGCAGCTGCAGACACTATACCTAACAAAAGTGGCCCCAGCAGTGGGACAGTGGTTACCTGAGACTGATTAAGTAGCTTCATTCATGTCTGCATGTTTATATACTGTATAGAGGAAAGCGGGAGCTGCCAAGATTATATTTGTGACAAAAGTTGTGACAACAGGAAAAGCTCATTAATTCCTATAGTGGTCATATTTGTATCGGAGCTGCAGGAGTAGCTATATTGATATTGGACAGCATGCACAGAATGGCACACACAGAAACATACCTCAACAAACGTGGATGGGCCCAGAGAAACCAGTGACTTCACAGATCTGTGTCAAATAACAAGTAAAGTTTATTACATAATTATGATGAAAAAGAGGATCATTAAGTGAACAAGTAGAAAGTAACCAAATTGAGAGGATAACCTGTATTAGAAGCAGTATTCCTCATGGAGGAACAACCTGACAGCTGTTGATGAGCACCAATGGAGGATGGCAGTGCTGCTTAATAAGGCTTAAATAGGAAAACTATGTGCAGAGGAGAAAGGAAAGGAGGGGGCAACTCCTGGGGATCTGAGGAGGAGGAGTGTGGCATAGCTGATCAGATTGAGTGACAGAGGTGGTGGGAGAGGAAATAGAAAGTCCTGTGGATTGGAGGGGGAGTCTGGCAGAATTGTCAAGGAGGGAGGAGTCTTGCAGAAGTTGAGTGACAGGTAGGCAAAGTCAGAATGGACAGGAGGTAGAATCCAGGAAAAGTGTGTGACAATGCTAATAAGAACATTGTGTAATAAAATGCTAAATTGAAGTGTTACCGTAGTATTTCTAATAATATAAAAACAAAATCAAATTAACTGAATAAAAAAGTTTATAATAAACAAATAATTAAATAGATGTATGTGACAGATTAAAAAATATCAACTCGGATAATAATCACAGAAAAGAGATAAAGGAAACGTTTTTCATCAATTTTTTTTATCATCATGTTTTTTGCTCGTTCTTTCACCCTGATGAAGGGGGAGTGGCATTGCCCTCAAACACATTGGCTGTTTTTATGACTTTTTTTTTATCAACAGTTAATATTATCTTGGACACTTTTTTTAGCCAATGTTGGTCTGTAGCCTCTGATATTATGTCATATCTTTAGAAGGAAAAGGTCCTGCTCTATCATGCTTTGCTTGAAACCCCTAAAAGCCTGAAACCTCTGTATAGGGAAGACAGGTAGGCTGTATCTCATCCTGCGCAGTGCCTCAAGCATTGCCACAAGAAGGGCAGGGTGGCAAACCTAGCTTTGTGAAAATAGAGCATTTCAAATGGATCTTCTGAGTAAAGAAAATTTCCAGCACTGTATTGAGAAAGGGAGCAGCAGGAACTGTGAAAGTAGAATGTTGCACCTGCAACCACTTGCGCCAGTTCACTGTAATTTGTAAGTACTTGAAATGCTCTCTACGAACAAGTTAAAAAAGTGTATATACTGGAGGGAGACCGATTTGCAGTCAGTGCAAAAAAAAAAAACTGAAAGCATGTGCCCTACACAGCGTGAAAACTTACATGTTTTAATTGTTAAGAGGTTCACTAATGGACTGGATGAACCCATTGATGAACTTGATTACCCTTTAAACATACACTATTTTCATGTACAAGCACAGATAGAACAGGCAGTTACATGAAAGTTACATGCTACGTATTTTGAAATTGCCATTGTGTTCATTTAAGCATCTCGATCACATCCTCTTTCACACAGCTTGTATATACCTTACAGCTATACTATCATTAGAACAAACAGAACATATAATTGCAGCACAATTCTCCAGAAACATTCAGGTAATGAGGTTAGAGTTTCTGGTTTACATGACAAATGATAAGGTCTAAGTTTTCAATTTGTTCTGCAGGAGAAGCACTATAAATGCAGTGTAGCATTCAGCGAAATGAGTTCTCATGCACTAATTACAAAAGAACGAGCCTCTGGGCTGCGTTAGAACACACTTCTTCCTATTTTGTAAGGAATTACTGCTAGAATAATTATATTGTCATGGTTTTCATCGCATCCTGGGCTGATCAGTTAAAACTGTTTGTTAAGCCTGTTTATTGTACAGATGACCCAGGAGACAGGACAGATTATCACTGCAATCCAGGGTGAGTTCTGTAGAACACTCAGTGTTTTTTTTTTTTTTTTCTAATCTGTAGGCTAACTTAGTACTTGGGAATCTAATTGAAATGTGGGTGGATCGAATGGATAACATTACACAGCCTGAGAGAAGAAAACTTTCTGCCCTTGCTGTTATTTCTTTGCTGCCTTCAGCTGACAGGTAAGAAGAAATACATATTCTTTTTTTTAGCACTATTTGGATATGAAGTGGGAATGATCTATTTCAAATGCCACTCTATGCATTGACATACCTCCTTACACCCAGTCTATCCAGACAGTGTGGTAATCTCCTGACTTGATACCATCCACAGGCAGCTTAAATACAATGGAAGTTTAGATAATTTCAGTATAGAGGATATGTTCTGCTATTTTTTGTTTTGAAATGTAAGAAGACAGCGACCTTAATATGCCTGGTCTCTGTGATGTAGTAACACTGAACACTGAGGGAAATGGAAGTAACTGAACTAAGTAGCACCAAACATGAGGGGTGGAAAGAGACAGATACCAAATCACATCAGTAAACAAGTTGCAGTCACCCAAAATAGTCTGATAACCTGATAAAGTTCAATGCAGCAACAGAAAAAATATGAATATGTGGGATAGAACACTCCCCACCTGAAATGTTTAGATTTCACTTTAACCTAATCTCAGTCCAAAAGGATTGCACTAAAAGGAAACGAGGGGGATAACATGCAAAATAAATATGCACAAGTCCAAAAATCATCTAGGATGGCCTTAGCATTGACGTCTTGATAACTGAAACAGTCCTTGAAGGCATCAAATCACTTATCCATAGGTGGCAAAGCTTGTGTAACCACTAAGATGTACAAAGTGGAAAAATCCCTCTTGGTAATCTGAAAGCATTCTGGATGGTTCTGTCCTCAGGAGGCTTTGCTTTTAACCTGCAAAGTGGAGAATCTTCTTGTTTGAAGACTGGGTAGACTGGATAGCTTTCCCAGGCCGTGAACTGCCAACATTATTCCTGGTGTGTTGCCTGAGCCATGTCAACTTAGATCTTAGTAGATAGATATGCAACTGAATTGCAGCCTTATGCCAAGTCTCCTGTGTAGTAATGAGGAATCAGTCTTTGGGGCTCTCACTGGGACTTTCTGTGAGAGGAAACCTAGGTTTTGCATTAGCCAGGTGTACAACCATTGATGATGAATGATACTACTCTGTTGTTGTGCGTTGTACATGTCTTTTCAATAAAGGAATAACATTTTTTGGATGTCATCTTGAGTGCTGATCATCCATTTCCTTACTCTGTAGTGTCTACCAAAGATAGATGGTGATTTATAGTGGGTAGTTACACCATCCATGAACTAATAGATATCTGTATTGTCATACAGGATCTCATCATTAGTAAATTCCTGGACACCTATTTAAAGTTCAATCTTGTTACCATCAGTAGTAGTTTTAGATATTGTTTTGCTGACGCTGCCGTAAGATGATTCTCGGATGTAGACTTGATCACTGTTTTGAGATCTTTTACCACTGACAATTATTGCTCTCACAATCATTTGCAAGTGCACACAACAGTGGTGGCTGGTGCTCTCTATTTTTTCTATTTTTGGGGGTGCAGCACAACTAGCACTAAATACCCGCTGCGTGCTGGGGGACAGACAGTGGGTCATCCAACAGCCACCCCCCCCCCCCACGCTGGAGACAGACAGCGGGTTATCCAGCAAACATCGCCCACCCCAGTGGGAGACGGATGGAGGGTCATCCAACAAACCCCCCCCCCTCTCCGTGGGAGACGGACGGTGGGTCATCCAATGGTGATCACCCTGCACCTACCCACCTGTGGATGCATGGAGAAGGCAGGGAGAAGGAAGAGCCGGGACCGCTCCGACGAGCACACCTCCTTCCAGCCGTTTGGAAACCAGAAGTGTGTCCTCAGACCGGGCGGATGGATGGGGGGGGGGGGCCCGTAAGGAGTGGCCTCCACTGGTGTGCAGTAATTTAATTCTGTTTCTTTCGGGAGTGAAGAGCAAAAGTAATTCTGCAGTCTAGTTCGGTCTTTTGGGCAAAAGGATCATTGTATACTCTTCTTATACCTTGTGGACTCCTGAAATGGCTCTTCCCTGTAGAATCATGATTTTGCCATTACCTTCCAAAGGTGATATATAGACCTGAAGCTTTAAAGCCATACATGTAACATACAGCTTCTGGTGTAAAGATTTATTCTCTATCAGTAGGTATCTGATTGCACTGAAGTGTAGGAAGATGGATTCCTTTTAGTCTCTTCTATTTTTGATATAATTAATTCTTTGGCAGGGGCAATTTTCCATGTGGTTTCTACTGTGCCAGCACATGTGTACAGGGTGTAGGACAGTACTTCTGTCCTTTAGCTATTCATGTTAAAGAACTGAAGTAGCAAGCAAATGAATGTTTGGTTGTCTAAAACAGCATACATCCTGACAGCTTTTCCTGACTGGTGTTTTCACCAGACATATTGATTTTTTCTGAAATTCCTTAATGACGTATCTTGCTATATTTGTGCACTTATCTGTAGCCTTACAATTACTGGTGAAGTGTTCTGTGGATTCAGATGGAAACATCTGAAGTAAATGTCATGGCTCTTTAGAAACTCCTTGCATTCTTCAAAGGGCTTTCCCTTGTATACCTTATACTTTCTCATGGGGATGTGGTTTGTCGTGCATGAGACAGTAGGAGTTTGAGTCTTTTCACCTTTCCTCACTGTCCCTGCTGGTAGCAGATGTAGCTCCCATCTTTCCCACTGACACAACCTTTCTAGAGTCAACAATCATCTCTACATGTGAGGGACACTCTCAGAATTGTGCTCCATCCAGAGGACTCACCACTAGGCATGGGTGATAAAACATAATCAACTAGCTCTTTCTTTGGGCTAAAGCTATACAATACAGTGCCCTGTTGTCTGATCGAGAAAAAATAACCCATCTATGCCCAGCCTTAGCCAAACCTCAAGGGCTGGAATAATGTGGCTCGGTAGTCAGGTCTACTAAAGGTTGTTCACGGCCTAAAGGGAAGAAGAGTGACTAAAAATGGGGCTTACAAGCGTTGTAATTATAATATAAGCAAAAGAATACATTTGATTAATTTTTGCTATTTATCTTTTTGAAACATTGTTAAATTTGTTTTGTGCACTTTGAATGCAGTCTGGTCAGGAGAACAATCCAACAAAAATGCATAATGTGTAAGCAATTTATCGTAAATGATGTATCTTTTTATAATAGGTGCTCTTAATACTCTACATATAAAGTATATAAGACTACATTCAAACCAGTAATTGAGGCTGGTGTGAATTGCAAATCTTCTGATTCCTGCTGCAGTTTTGTGCAGCGGTTATCCCTGTTCACTATAATAAAAGGTTGCCAGTGGCTTCAGCTATTGGCGATTACCTATGGTGTTTGTTGCTGGGCGCACACAGGCTATATTCTCACCGGCCTATATCGCTGGTGTACATGTAGCCTTAAAAACACATTTACAGACTGTGTAGTGGGCATTGCTGAGTGGGAGCTTCATGTCTAAAAGACCCCTGATGTCTCACCTGTCCTACAGTGAGGCTGACAGAATACAGACCGCACTCCATCAGCCTCTTTCCCAGCGACATAGGATGGAAAGGAGGACCCAGAGTGTTTTACACAGCGCTTTTGGGTCATCAAGAAGAAGAGGAAGCTGAGTGGAAATGTTACACTGGCACATCTTTTAGCATGCATGAAAATATTTCTGATGCTAAGTCTTTTAGGTTGCTATCAGGAATATTTTATCGAATGAGCCTTAATTCACAAGAACAACAAAGATGACTCAAACAGGTTAGAAAGCCAGGTACAATGACAACTGAATTTATCCTAGCTCTTTAACTCCTTGTCTACCAATGTATGTTTTTTAATGTCCTGGGTATTGTTTTTTTCATTGTGGCGTTTGGCTGTCATGTAAAAGTGATCCAGGCCTCTCTACAGGCACCCGATCACTTTTACAGTACCGAGAAGGTGCCGTCCCTATGGTTCCTGGGCCTTTCAGTTCCTCTGGGAAGTCCAGGATGCTAGTAAACCACTGTAGTACAGTATGCAGGTAGATCTCCTCTGCAATAAATGAGCATGGAAGCAAAGAGCTTATTGTAATTTCTGGGTTCACAGTCTGCGTCCAGGGTCAATTATTTGCAGGCAATCGCTCCATGAGTGATTACATAGGGGAGTAGCTGCGAATAGCTGTGGGACTTGTCAATGAGCTTTCCCATTTGCAGCTAATTGCAGGGAAGCCCTGCTGGATCTCCGGCATGTATTCGCAAGTGTGGAAATATGTATTCTCTTTTCAGATTCCCACTTTCCTGCTATGAAATTGCAAAGCCTTTAAACTTGCAGGCTGTGTTGCATGGTTAAAAAAAATGCCAGTCACTCTATTTTAACACTGATTGCCCTCTTTATTTTGAACTGGAGTTCATTTTCCTTTTAGCTGACAGACATGTCACCACTAGAATCCGTCACTCCATAGAAGTTAATGGAGTGTCCGTTCGGGTCCGCCTGAAAAACTGACAGGAAAAAAATTATAGGAAAAAAATATTTCTTCTTTATTCAGTACATTTTTGGTTAGAATTTCTTTTTTTTAATCAGGCAAATATAAAATAATGCTTATGGATTTTCACTTTCAGCCAGAGCCAAAGCTACATTCTTTCTACTTGCACTTCCTGTGGCTGTTTTGTAGAAAATATGCAGCTAACAGACTCAGAGGGGGGACACCTCGCTTTTCCTTTCTTTTCTGGAAGAGTCAATAATGGCTCAAATTTACACCCAGGCTGTCAGTATGTATGTACCTACCTGTTTGGCATTGATTTTTTGTTTTTGTTGAGTAAAGTTACAAACTTTAAGGGCCCATACACATTTGTGTGTTATGGTGATTGGCACCACAAAAATAGGTTGTGTTAATGTATTCCCTAGTTTAAAATAGTAAAAGTAAAAATTCCATTTTTAGATGTGGAAATTTTTATACAGCCTACCGGCACACTAGCCTCCACACTATTTAGGAAGCCCACTGCTGGCAATTCCATATTGCACGCAACCTGCTCCTACCCTTCCAGCCTGGTGAAAAGCATACCATATGCCCAGTACATTAAGCTACAATCCAACTTGCAGGCCAAACAACATCAAGCAGACTGCTCCAAAGGGGATATAACAAGGCCATGCTTAAAGCGTTTGTAAACCCAACATTTCATATTCTTGATATGTGTCTGCTGTACCATGAAAAAGTATTATGTTCTCTTTGTATTGTTTCCTTTGTGTGAAATCCCTGGTGTCCCTGCCAGTCCCTCTGCTTTTGTATTAAAAGCTGACCACACTAAGCAGGAGAGCACAGCGTGGACCATTCATGAGCTGTGCTGGAAACTTAGCCTGCTTTCCTCCAATGATCAGACTTGTCCTGACACGCCCCCCTGAACAACCATTCAAGATCAGTATACTACAGCTTCTCCTCCCCCCAGCTCTGATGCAACTGAGAACAAAGGAAATGTGATCAGTTATAAAAAAAAGTGGAAAAGGGTATTTATAATGTTTTTATTTACACACATTTTGCCTTTCATTTCTATTTTAACCACTTGCTTACTGGGCACTTAACCCCCCCCCCTGCCCAGACCAATTTGCAACTTTCAGTGCTCTCACACTTTGAAAGACAATTATTTAGTCATACAACACTGTACCCATATGATTTTTTTTTGTCCTCTTTTTTTTTTCATACAAATAGAGCTTTTTGACAATTTTGAAAAAAAACTTTTTTTTTGCTATAATAAATATAAAAAAAATATATAAAAAAACAATTGTATTCCTCAGTTTAGGTCGATATACAGTACCTGACAAAAGTCTTGTCGCTTGTGTACAAATTGACCTGACGTGCCGCTGAAATATATTTCTAATCAAGATTTTTTTTTACAAGAAATGGCTCATTTTAATCCCAACAGCTTTTGTAATAATGTTTCAGTGCAAAACAAAACTGTCAAAAAGTATTGTAATATTCACAGCTTGGTAAAGCCCATTGAGTCAATTTTTGCAAAGACATAAGTGTTGTCGCCTTGTCCTATGAGCTTCACCTGTGACTAATAATGGATCAATTAGGTCTCAGGTGTGTATAAAAAGAACCCCTGTAAATTAGACCTTCACATCAACTGCAACTAGACCTATGCAAACATGCCTAAGATTCACCCTGAGACTAAAGTTTTGATTATCAAGAGGCTGAAGAGCAGATCCACTGCTGATGTGGCAGACTCCTTCAATGTGTCAGCGTCAAGTACAGAGGATAAAAAAAAGATTTGAAGAGACTGGAGACGTTTTTGACAAGCCCAGGTCAGGCAGACCCCGCAAGACAACTGCTCGAGAGAACCGTTTGTTGGCTCGAAAATCCAAGGCCAGCCCATTTTCCACTGCAGCAGAGCTCCCCGAGACCTGGTCACCTGAAGTCCCTGTGTCAACCAGAACAGTTTGTCGCATTCTGTCTCGAAATGGCCTCCATGGTCGAATCAGTGCCCAGAAGCCAGCACTAACCAAAAGACAATTGAAAAACCGTGTGGCATTTGTCAAGGCCCACAGCCTGCTAAAAGGATGGCCGCTGGAAAAGTGGCAGAAGGTGGATTTTTCAGATGAATCTTCTGTTGAATTACACCACAGTCACCGTAAATATTGCAGGAGACCTACTGGAGCCCGCATGGATCCGAGATTCACCCAGAAAACAGTGAAGTTTGGTGACGGAAAAATCATGGTCTGGGGTTACATCCAGTATGGGGGTGTGCGAGAGATCTGCAGGGTGGAAGGCAACATCAATAGTCTAAAATACCAAGAAATCTTAGCTACCTCTTATATTCCCAACCATAAAAGAAGCCAAATTCTGCAGCAGGATGGTGCTCCATCGCATACTTCCATCTCCACATCAAAGTTCCTCAAGGCGAAGAAGATCAAGATGCTCCAGGATTGGCCAGCCCTGTCACCAGACATGAACATCATTGAGCATATGTGGGGTAGGATGAAAGAGGAAGCATGGAAGACGAAACCAAAGAATATTGATGAACTCTGGGAGGCTTGCAAGACTGCTTTCTTTGCTATTCCTGATGACTTCATCAATAAATTGTATGAATCCTTGCCAAACCACATGGATGCAGTCCTTTAAGCTCATGGAAGTCATACAAGATATTAAATGTGGATCTCACAGCACCACTACTTAATTTGCTGACATATTTTTGTATTTGCAGTAAATTTGTTCAATTTCTGTATAGGCGACAACTTTTATCTTGCCAAAATTTGACCTTTCTGTCTTGATTAAATGATAAATCTTTTTTCAGTGAAACTAATTTATTTCAGTGCATTAAACCTCATTTGGGAGGGTTTTAGCTTTTCATATGAGCTATTTCTAACACCAATTGAATAATTAAAAGTCAGGTTAATAGCAGGTGTTTCTACAAAATAGATAAACGACAAGACTTTTGTCAGGGACTGTATATTCTTCTATATATTTTTGTTAAAAAAAATCCCAATAAGCGTATATCGATTGGGTTGCGGAAAATTTATCGCGTCCACAAACTATGGGAATGGATTTATGGCATTTTTATTTATTTTTAATGGTAATGGCGGTGATCTGTGATTTTTATCGGGACTGCGATATTGCGGCGGACATGTCGGACACTTGACACTTTTTTTGGGTCCATTGACATTTGTACAGCGATCAGAGCTAAAAACAGCCACTGATTACTGTATAAATGTCACTGGCAGGGAAGGGGTTAAATGTGTTCCCTGTGTGTGTTCTAACTGTGTGGTGGCTGGGCTAGCGGGAACATAACAGATCTAACTGATCCCGATTACAGGGATCAGTAGATCTGTAATATGTGCCCTGACAGAACAGGGAAAGCCGTGTTTACATTGGCGGTTCCCTGTTCTGCCTCTATTAGGCGATCACGGGTCGCGGGCAGACATCGAGTCCGCCCAACCCGTGGGCACGATCACGCGGCGGGTGCGAGAGGGTGCCGCCGGAGGCTGTGAGGGCGTGCGGGAAGCACACAAAGGGGCGGACGTCAATTTGGCTCCCCAGCAAAGTAGGTCCGCACTGTAGCCGTCAATTGACTATAGCGCGGATCTGAAGTGGTTAAATTAAATGAGTTGTTTTACAAGGTGAGGGTCTACAATCACTTAAAAAGAGCATATCATATTAAAGAAAAAAATATCTAAGCTTCTATTTACTCCCAGGAAATGAGAGGAGTCACACACAGTTAGGTTAAAGTGGATGTAAACCCGATTCATGAAATTTGAGCTGGGCATATATATCTGTAACATCAGTGATCTGACCGGGACCCGCAACACAGTGGCGAACACTGTGGATGCGCTGTACCCCGCAAGGGGGGAATCTTTCTGGGTAAGTGCACATCTTAAGAGCATGTTAAGAAGCACAGAAGTATCAGGAGCACCTGTCACCCAATTCACACAGTGCAGCCAACACTGGAAAGCACTAGTCACCTTCTAATTTTGATTCCTGTGTTTTGGATCACTCTGTATAAGGACTGTTACAATTGATTGTTTTCTGGATTTGTTTGCATCAAGAAAGACTCACAATTGTGGTTATTTATTATAGGAGTTTCAGTTGTTTTAATAGACTTTGCAACTGGCACTGAAGAGTGATTTGTGGGGATCACTTTTCATATGAACTTCACTATATATTTTTTAAAAAGTTTCTTGCGGGAATTTATGCATTTGGAGATCAATGAGAGAATGTATATTAGAGCCCACTAATGTATTTTTGTCACATTTCCTACACATTATAGATTTAATTTTTAGCACCAACACTCCCTGGCGGTTTTCCCGAGTGTGGCTTGGGGTGAATCTCTATTACAAATAGCAGTAACCCCGAGCCACACTCGGGATCGCATCGCAGAATCCAGGCAGTGTTACTTACCTTGTCCCCTGGATCCAGCAATGTCCCCCCGCTGTGTCCTCTCCTACTTATGTTTCCTTGAAGACAGACTGGGGAAGAGCTGGCTGGGTCATGTGACAGCTGTATATCGATTAGGAAAAATGTACAGTGATACCTCGGTTCATGAACGCTACTGTTCACAAACCACTCGGTTCACAAACAGAAGAGTTCACAAAAATTTTCTTTGGTTCACGAACACGGGCCGCAGCCGTCTTCCCTACTCTGACACGTTCATATTGAGAAGAGCAGTGCAAGATGAGAGTCTTAGGAGAACCTGTCCACCCAGATAGGGCTTTCTGCCCCCTGACTACCATGAGGGTTTGCTCACTTGATTGGGAATCATGGAAAAACAGTTCATATGAATTCTACAATTTTATCATGCCCTCAGATGATCTTTTCTTGGATGCACAGTGCTGTTTTCTGGCCCCTAGATTAGTCATTTAAAGCGGAGGTTCGCCACCCCTTTGTTAATTAAAAGGCAGCAGCTACACATAGAGTAGCTGCTGACTTTTAACTTTAGGACACTTACCTGTCCTGGAGTCCAGCGATGTCAGCACCGCCGCCAAACTTTGAATCGGCTGGTTAGGTGCGGCCACTGCGGGTAAGGGAACCCGACGGTGGAGCCCTTTGGCCAGGCCCGTACTGCGCAAAGCGCGCTGCGCTTTGTCAGTGGCCGGCGGTGGAGGAAGAGGGATCCGGGCTGCTGACGTAATTCACCGTGGCCCAGGCTTCCAAATGTGACATCGGGGGGCGGGGGCAGAATCCAATGAGCTGAAGATCCAAATGTGGGTGGGAACTGCACTTTAAATTGAGGTTTTGGATTGTTTCAAACAAGAATTAAAGAGTTGCTAGGGGGGCGTGGCCTGGCGCGGCTTGAGAGCGGACGCAAAGCAGAGGAGCTCCGCTCACTACAGCTCTTCATCCCTCTTCATCCGAGCCCTACGAGAGGACATCTCAGGTAATAACCCTGCTGGACACCCGCACGTAGCACAGGCTCCCCAACAAGCCCTTTCTGGGGCAGAAAATCCGCGGATTACCAGCCGCGGCCTAGGCCGCGAGCGAATCCCCGGCCTAAATTTCCGGACGCGGAGGAACGGTCCGGCTCGCCTGCGGCTCTTAGCCCATATTTACCACCAGAAGAAAGGCAGACGACCCACTAACAACCCGAAGACCCCCGCTCAGACTGCCACTCTAAAACAATATAAAAGAAGGGGATTTACCTCCCTAAGCAACCTCCCGCACATAGACTGTCCAGTCGCCGCCATCTTAAAACCACCTCAAAGCCCAGGACATCACCTACTCCAGTCCCCAGTACAGCTCTTTAGCTTACCCTTATACCTCACAGGAACAGCAAAAATACTGCAAGCTCCACTATAGAAATACTAAAGAGTGACTGTGCCAATCAGCTATATGGACTGGGAACTTTGAACTCTATACACAAAGTCACATAGAATTCTGAGGCCCCCAGCATACAAATAAGGGAAACACTAAGACCCCAGCCCCAGAAACACTGCACTTTCATCATCAGGTGTATTAACAAGCTTGAAAGCTCTATACCTACAAGACCTGCCCGCCCCTCTTGTGCACCCACATTGCACAAGGCTTATAACACCTCAACAGACCTCCAAAAGGGCATAGTTTGGAAGGTAAGGGAAATGGCGGCCTAAACCATTAGTTCCGCTGCATCGTGTCCCTCCTTAAGCATTAAACGAACTCTAGGTCCATTAAAATGGGCAAGACACAAGGAGATCACTCTCCCCCCCGTTCGCGCTCACCCAGGGCCCACTCTTCCGAGGCAGACGCTTCCATAGCGGAGATTTTCCGCTCCAAAAACCGGGAAAAGAAATCAGATTCTCAGGCCTCTGGCGACCATACTCGGCACGTGAGCCGCAGCCCAGAAAGACGGGTGAATTCAAACACCTCACACAAGCAGCACAACCCAGAAGACCAAACATATCAACCGGTCAGTATCGCAGATCTGCATGCGATTGCTAAAGATATTAAAGCCACATTTACAGCTGCGATCTCAGACCTACGATGTGACTTCCAAAACATGGTTACCAGAGTAGAGGAAATTGAAGATACCACAGCACGCCATGACACCGACATCCACAACGCCAGGCAAGACATAGACTCACATACCAGACACCTACGTGATATGCGACGCCATCTAGAAGATCTGGAAAATCGCAGCCGTAGACACAATGTCAGAATCAGGAACCTACCGGAATCATTTGATAATGAACACCTACTCCCCTCTCTACTAGCCATTTTCAATGATCTCCTGGGCAGACCTCTTGAAACCCCAGTAGAGAT
>BLSH010000574.1:704184-728761 GCA_018402905.1 Glandirana rugosa
AGTGACTCCGGGTTCATCGACGAAACGTGTGGACTCTGTGGCTCCGGACAACAGATTTGCGGGTCCTTCGTGATTGACGGGACCACCTTACTCGGCACTGACCTTTGCCCCCTTGGAACGGGGCTTAGAGTATACGTACTCAGTGCCAGAAGGAATCGGTTGCTCTTTACCATCGACTGCTCCGGCGGTACGGAAACGCGCCGGGAAGGCAGTCGTGTTTATTTCTTAGTCTGAAGGCTTTTCTTCGACATTTTTTCTTTATGTGGGCGTTTCGGGAGTGGTGTAGGTTTCTTACGTCAAGTTGAAGAAACCCCACGCTGCCCACACCCGTGTTACTCCCTTCTTGTTATAGGAGTAAATTTACTTTTCTTCTTTGGTGGAAGCCTTCTTTGCTTCCCCTTCCAGCGTTTTGGCGGAACACCCCCGTTTCCAGTCACGGCTCATTCCACCAGGGCAGTTAGTGCTTCCTGGGCGTTTAGACAACAGGCCTCGGTGTCTCAGGTGTGCAAAGCAGCTACTTGGGCCTCAGTGAACACGTTTACTAAGTTTTACAAAATTGATGTTTCAGCATTTACGGATGCTGCCTTTGGCCGCAAAGTATTACAAGCGGCAGTGTAGGCGCGTTAAGCGCCACCTGAGAGGGCTTTTTCTGTTGGGTACAGTTGTTATAGTTTGCCCACCCCTCTTGATTGGCACAGCTTTGGGAAGTCCCCACGTGTCATAAAAAGGCTGTGTCTGTCAGTGAACGGAAGAGTAAAAGGGATTTTATTATAACTTACCGTAAAATCCTTTTCTCTGAGTTCACTGACAGACGCAGCACCCACCCCTCTGTTGAGTTTGTACGGCTTGTTACGAACTGATGTGCTATGCAGAGCAGGGGGATTATATGCTGAGGTGAGGATGGCCCCCTGGGAGGGGCCAACCTATGCTTTTGTTTTATTTTTGCCTAGTCTACCCCTAGTAATATGAGCATAACCCACGTGTCATAAGAAGGCTGCGTCTGTCAGTGAACTCAGAGAAAAGGATTTTATGGTAAGTTATAATAAAATCCCTTTTTTTTTTCTCCCCCCACCCCCATTGTAAAAGCAAAACCATTACTACCCATCATCTCCACGCTCCAGAGCTGTCCCCAACTTCCTCTTTTGTCTAGCACCAGAGTTCCTCTTCAAGACAGAATGGCATTCTGTTTATTATGTTATTAAAAGAGATGTATGAGGGTTTTTCTGTCAGTCAGCAGCTCTCTGCTTTGACACCTGGGCTGTGGAGGGGGCGGGAGCAGCGGGCTCAGGCTCTCAGTGGCCGGGTGCTGGGTCAGGCATGTGGGCGGATTCCCGACTCCATTGTTGCAATCTTGGCCAAGCTTGGACCGGTTCTGTGATATCAGCCGACAGTGGGCTTCAGGGAACTGCACTCCTGTGATCCACAGGGGAAGTACAGTCAAACAAGCTTTCACTGTACTTCTCCTTTAAAGAAATAAGCTAAAGGAGTTACTCTACTCTAGTCTACTCTACTACTAGTTATTCTTCTCTGATCAGATGTTTGGATTTACCTTAATAATGTGTGAGCCAAATAAACATGGACTGAACAATCTCTTTGCAATCTGCTTTAGATTAACCAACACCTAGTTGTGCCTCCCTATATTCAGTTTATATCCAATGGGAACACTTATTTCAGTTGGGAAGGTGGGATTTCCCTCAACTTTGTGATTTTTTTCTTACAGCATGGTAGGACGCACTGGGAAATCTCTTCAGTAGAGACAGAAGAAAAAAAGAGAATCTAACTCTTTCCCTTTTCTATAGCTATACATGAAGATGTTTCTGGAGTTCTACTTTCAATTTGATTTGTGACCTGAGTGTACTTTTTTTTTTTTCTTTTTTTTATCTAAAGATATGTAAACTAGTACCCGAGCAAAAAGAAAGGGAAGTAATGCTGGCCATACACATAACTGTATATTAAACAGTTATTAAAAAATATATATATTTTTCAGAAATCAGTAGCACTTTGGTGTTGGTTCAATTAATCCTTTCTGAAGAATACCGGGCACTATTACCCCATTCCTGCCCAGGCCAATTTTCAGCTTTCAGTGCTGTCACCCTTTGAATGACAATTGTGTGGTCATGCAACACTGTACCAATATGACATTTTTATCACTTTTTTCACACAAATAGAGCTTTCTTTCGGTGGTGTTTAATCACCATTGGTTTTTTTGGGGTTTTTTTAATCAAAAATTTGGGGAGAAAGCACATTTTACTTTGTTTCTGTTGTAACATTTTGCACATAAATAATCTTTCTTCATAAATTTAGGCCAAAATCTATACTGCTACATTTCTTTGGTGAAAATAACCAAAATCGGTATACATTATTTGGCCTGTAGGAAAGTAATAGAGTCCACAAACTGGTATAGATCTGAAAATCGATCAGTCTTGGTGTACTGACGGCCTATCTAATTTCTTAAGACCCGAAAATGCCAAGACAGTACTGATATCCCCAAATAACCCCATTTTGGAAAGTAGACAGTCCAAGGTATTTAGTAAGAGGCATGGTGAGTTTTTTTGAAGTTGTGATTTTTTTTTTTTTGTCACAGCTTTGTAGGAAAATGAAGAAATTAAAAAATTTTTTTTTTTAATTGTTTACATACTGTCACCAGTGCAGTATGGCGTCATCCTATAACTCGCAGTGCTCAGGGACACAGACTGGTGACCGTATACAGCATTAACAAAATATATAATCATTTTTTAAATCTTATTAAAACACGGCAGGTGACACATCACACCGAATCGCAGCCCCGTGGGGCGCACATGAGGTGTGATCCTACTCCCAGAACAATAGCACTCCCACTCCGCTGTCATTTTACAATAGGATGGGCGGGAAAGTGTTAAAAAAAAAAACAATTTCAATCAAAAAGGAACAAATAGTCCTGGTAGAATAACGTGCAGTTGCATTTGACATTTTTTTTTTCTTCATTTTATCAAATTATAAGATAAAAAAGCATTTGAAATGATGATGTTACATACATGGCTAGTTTAAAGCTCAGCTGAAGTGTAACTAAAAGTAGGCAGAAATATTTTATTAGAGAAAAAGAATAAACTGAAATGTCTTGCTGTTTGCAAGCATTTGAAAGCTCCCTGATGCCAACTGGAAATCCAAGGAATAGGCAGCAGGCTGCAAAGAGGGACTGCTTCTCACTATATGGGAGCAGTAGCCTCCATACCCCTTCCTTGCCCCTTCTACAGGCGTTTAATCAGAAAAGCCTGCAGAAGAAGGCAAGTGTTGCTGATCTTGCAGCTGTAGAGGTGGCAAGGCAGGGGGTACATCAGACCACTGTACAGAGGCCTCTGTTCTCACATACATACATAGCGGTATGTCTTTACAGTCTGCTGCATATTCCTTTGATATTTGGCTGGCGCTAGGAAGCTTAAAAATGCCTTCAAAGATTAGTCCAATTTATTCTAAGCACTTGGCTCACTACTATGGTCCATGCACACTAAGCGGCTGAAAAAATAGCAGAACCTCTAACAGAGAAAGCAGCATAAAAATGCTCATAGGGGCTCATATTGCACAAGAGTTTGAGAGTTTATGGGTATTTGCTTTAATAAGCATTTTTTTCTCCAAAACATTCTCCGCTCTCTGCTCATTTTTCACTATAATCAACGTACACTTAAAAATGCTGTACGTTCCTTAATGCCGCGTTTATGTGCATCAAGAATTTTTTCTGTCCTAACGCGCCTCTCAGAAACACTGTTCTGATGGGGGTTTTTTTCTGCTTGAAAACGGTTCTCTGTAATATGCCTGTAAAATCCCCCTTGTGCAGTAACAAATAGACTAACATAAAGCTGGTTATACAGGCTGAAAAAAATGCCAAAAGCCTGTATAATTAGAATTTTTTATGCCCAGTGTGCACGAACCCTCAAATATCTGCATACATTTTGGTTAATCATCAGTTGGCCTTTAAAGCCTAACTTTGGCTACAATAATTTAAATTGCCTCTCCCCTCTCCACAGATGAAGAATATATTTATCCTTTTTGCAAGAGTATAGGCTAGCATACAGTAATATTCACATTACTTCTGGATCTTCCTGCATGCCAGATCTAGTTGTGACATCTGGCATCTTCATGCCTGTCTTTGACTGGTCTTGTTGCTACATTGATGTCATCATGTCTGAGTTGTAATCACTGTAGAACCAGCGGTAACATCCTCAGAACAGAAATGGCAGTTAACACGAGTGCCCAGCAACATTGGAGAGCGGAGGACCAGACTATCAATGATTTCAGGTACATGAATTAAGGGGCATGTGATGGAACGTCCATCACCCAACTTGGGTGCTTCCGTCAAGATACAGCTTCCTCCAGTCAGGAACCAGGTATTATAACTGAATATTGCATTGCACCCAAGATCTAGACGACACTAGCTTAGGTGCAAATTGGAGCTCTCTTTATTGTAACCTCACACAGGATTTATAAACCACGCAAAATCGGATAAATCTTGATCACGTTATCCTAAGCAATTAGCACATCTAAGGAACAGCCAACATAAACAGTATGCTAATCCACATCTAGCAACTAATAGCTGACAATGATTTAATTAACATGAACTAATTAACAACTAGTCAGTTAAACAAGCCTAAGTGCCCAATCATCAACAAGCCCACAACCCTGGATACACAGAGTACATCACACATAATGTATAAACGCATAACATCCCACAATGATTCGTCACATCTCCAAGAGATGAGCTGACAGACAAAAACAATAGGTGACCCAATTAACAATGTGAATTCACACCTAGGAGGCACACAATGGGGGGATGATGCCATGGGAGAATGACACCTTGGTAAACAGATTGTAGAAGGGGGTGTGGCCTTGAGTGCAATGCGATAAGACGTGAGAAATGAGATCTGCAGTTCTAAGGATACCTGCAACAGTAATCCTGACGAAATATTGGTCTCTATCGACACCACTTGTATCCCAGGACTTACCCAAACCCGAGGGGAACATGTCTCTGCCAAAAACTAACAAAGATGCAGCCAGCAAACTAGCTAAATGCCGTTGACAGGAGAAAGACCAGCAGGCCGAAGATGGCGCCAGCGCCTCCTCCGATACAGAACCCACTGCATCTGAACTCAGAGTGCTGGAGGCTATAGCACTATGCTAAGGTACTCTAATCACTAAAATAGAGGAGATTAAAATAGATATCTCCCTGATACACCCAGATTTATCCATGCTTCAAGACCGAGTCACGAAAAGAATCAGCACCGTTGAAGACACACTGCACCCTCTGCAGCATACCACCCAGGAGGAGATGCAGCGGCAAATACAGCAGTTGACCACCAAGCAGGATAATATGGAGAATCGTCTTCACCATTGTAACCTTTGTTTTATCGGCCTGCCGGAGTTGACAGAAGGCAACGGTCCAGCGGGCCCGAGACACGATACTGAGGCTGACCTGGGAGAAGGGGAACATTCCTACCATAACATCCACATTGTGGTTTTCCCGGATATTTCCAATGAAATCCAGAAACAACGCTTACACTTCCAGGGTGTCAAAAGGTGACTCAAAGTGATGCACTTAAAGTATGCTATGCTGTATCCAGCCCGGTTAAGAGTGGAGGTAGACGGCAGAGCTCAGTTCTTTGAAAACCCTGACGCTGCCGCAGACTGACTCGATCGGAGGGCAGGAGCAGCTTGAAGCCTGCGATGGATCTAATGTTCAAGAAGAGGCCATTACTTAATGTACTTCATGCTAATTGTTGGGGGATAGTGGGGAAGGTAGCATTTTTCCCCCTCTTCTTTCTCCCATACATTATTTGTTGCTGTCTTTTGTTAACCGGCTAATTACACATGCGTGTACGGCTTATACGCTGCCACAGACTATCTGACTGGATTATTTTATCTTTACCAAATGGCTGCTCCATGTGCTCAATCCATTGCTATTTACAATTTGTTCAATGTACTTCCTGCATCTTTATCCCTGTAACGTACGTTACGCCGGATATTCTGTTCCCAGGAGAACCCACAGATATAGCTCCAGAAGAGACCTGGACACACTGTAGATGAACATGTCTTTTCAACAAGAGGGAGATCTCGCCACACTTTCCAGGATGGGAACCCCCCTGCTGAGCATGTGCTTCAGAGTTGTTTTCTCCCCCATAGGAGGGGAAATTTTCTTAATCAAATTGTTTTCCTCTTTCTTTACAAGACCAAGGTCAACCTGCACTTTGCAGAACAGTTTTGTTCAAGAAATGTACCTCCGGTTCATATTTTGAGCCCTAAGCCTACTCAAATAGCTGCTATTATGGGATTTATGCTCACATCCCATTGGACAGATGTGGAGCCGGGTGGGGGTTTATAGTTGGAGTTATTCTTTTTCTCATTATGTTTTATGTTCTTACCAGAAAGCTGCTAGAGGCACCAGGACTAATCAGAGCTACTGTAGTACATAGAGTATTATTTGACATGCACAACTCTTCAGTGGACAAACAAATGTATTTTAATTCAGTCTGCTAGGTATAGGACCAGATCCTCAGCATAAAGGCCCACTTTTTCTATGAAGTCTCCAACTCGCAGGCCCTTAATGCTGTCATTGGCTCTGGTAGCATTGGCTAGGGGTTTGACCACCAACGCATAGAGCAGAGGGGAGAGGGGACATCCCTGGCCAGTGCCTCTTCCTAGGGGAAAAGTCTCCGATAACCACCCGTTGGCTAGTACTTTGGCCTTGGGTGTTTGATATAGAAGTTGTACCCACTTAATGAAGTTTGGGCCAAAGCCATATCTCCGTAGGCATTCCCATAGGAATTCCCACTTCACAGAATAGAACGCCTTTGCAGAGTCAAGCGTTACTATCACTCTCGGGCCAAGTTAGGCCAGAGAAAATACTGGCATCCTGCCTTAATGTAGTGGTCCTTTCACTAGTACATGCAGACCAAACAGGATTTATGCCTGGGAAAAACACAGCCATGAATATCAGATGACTATTCTTGAATATGCAGCCTAACTTGGCCCGAGAGTGATAGTAACGCTGGACGCTGCAAAGGCGCTCTATTCCGTAAAGTGGGAATGCCTACGGACATATGGCTTTGGCCCAAACTTCATTAAGTGGGTACAACTTCTATATCAAACACCCAAGGCCAGAGTACTAGTCAACGGATGGTTATCGGAGACTTTTCCCCTAGGAAGAAGCACTCGCCAGGGATGTCCCCTCTGCTCTATGCGTTGGTGGTCGAACCCCTAGCCAATGCTACCAGAGCCAATGACAGCATTAAGGACCTGCGAGTTGGAGACTTTATAGAAAAAGTGGGCCTTTATGCTCAGGATCTGGTCCTATACCTAGCAGACTCACAGGAATCTCTTATAGAGGCCCTGTCTACTATCGAGAACATGGGTCAACATTACGGGTTATGGATAAATTGGGACAAATCGCAAATTCTGCCTATAGACCAATTCCCACCTCCCTGCATTGACCCCCCTCCCACTTGTCAGAGTCTCCTCCAATTAAATACCTGGGAGTCACTGTCACGAGAGCTTTCTCTGAATATATGGCCCACAATATAGAACCCCTATATGCTTAAAAGTCAAGTCTCAAACCTGGGCGAGGCTTCCATTGGCGGTGACAGGACGAGTAAACATTAAAATTATACTATTACCCAACATACTATACATGATGTGGCATGCTCTTCTCCCTGTACCCCCAAATTCTTCAAAACTATTGAATCCATACTCAACTCCTTTGTATGGGGATCAAGCAGACGCTAAAGAATCCTGCAAACCTGGGGGGTATCGCCCTGCCTGATTTTCAAGATTACGATCTTGCCTCCCAAGCCTCTCATTTTTACCACTTTCTAAAATCTGACCTTCCTCGCTATCAATCACTAAGTAATGAGTATTAAGAAACCAAATCACCCAGCCTACACTCCCCTACAGGTCATACTGCGAAGCCCAGTACACTCCATATACTCCAGGTCAATAAAAGATATGGTTTCTCACCATCAGTCCACCCGACCCGCGGGCACGCCCATGCAGCCACCTGTGAGTGCATGCCGGGAGCGTGCACAGGGGCGGACGTCCATGGACGTCATCCCAGAAATTCAGATCCGCACTGGAGCCGTACTTTGGCAATAGCGCAGATCTGGAAAGGTTAATCCTCTTTTCTGCACTCCCGGTGGCTCTATCCTCCAGCTCCACCAGCATGAGTCACACTTCCCCCACAGGCATTATGAAAGATACAAAAGGCACAGACATAGCGTACTCCTGCTTAAAAAATGTTTCTTCCTGCATATAAAGACATACACTTACTAAAAACAGAGCTTGACAAAAGCTTTCGGTATTAACAGTCTACTGCCGACTCAACTCCAGGGTGAGTGCACGGCGTGACGTCACAGGCTCAGTTCCTCCCTATACGCGTTACGCCCTTGTGATTGTGCTTCCTCAGTAGGCCTCACTATTGCACTTTGTCATATGCATATGTTTACTAAATTAGATATTGTACTTTATTATATATTTCCTGATAAGTTGCGCTACACTATATTATTATATTAACATCTACTCTGAGTCTCACAGTCTAAAGCAGTCTTTACTGGTTTTGGCATAGATACCCCAAATATGTGTCTGGGTCCTCCAGTTCCCAAAGTCTGTGAGTTTTGGGGAGACATGGACTTGAATTCAAAGCAAGATCACTCCAAGGGTCCCCGAGGCACATATTTCCCAAGAAGAGATCCCCCCTCAAAAGCCAGGGCCCATAGTCAGTAGGCAAGAGGCTATGCTACGGTCCCTTCCAAAAGCCCCTGTCCTTGTTGGGTCTGTCACAGTGAGTATTACTGTGTACTAGCCCACCTCCTTACAGTAATGAGCAATAGATTATTTTATCAGCGGGGAGGGGAGGATGTAGAATATTTTTAATGTGACCAGAACAATGTTCTAAGAAACATCTGAATGCAGAGGAAATGAGAAACAAATTCATGCATGCACATACCCTTTTACTGTAGGGACTAACTGGGCCTCTTGCCCTTAACCAATTACATTCCAGATATAATTTTTCAATTGAGCCCATGATTGGTCACTGTATGTCCAACTTTTTATTCCTGCTTGCTTTTCTATATAGCTATTAATGCTTTCTATCGCTTATGGACCTCTGTAACATTTTTGTGTGGATCTATATTCTCCAAGCATAAAGTGAGCAGTCACTTAAAACCTAATTTACATTATTTTATGTTGTTCATCTGTAATTTGCTGTGTAGCGGGGAAAATATTTGATGAGCTCTTGTTAACGAGTGCTCTCTGCTCCATTGCTGAGTGCAGCAACATTGTATTCTTAAATCTTAGGATAATGTTCACATCAAGAAATTCATTTGCTCAGCTTGATACTTACACTGTAATTTACTGATTGATTCTCTGTGGGGTACAGTCAATAAATACTAACAGCATTGTTCAAAATAAGTTTCTTACCATAATATCTCAAAGGAATGAACTTGAAGTCGTGTTTGTCAAAATACGTTTCTTACCACAGTATCTCAAAGGAATGAACCAAAAGCTGTTTGTCAAACAGCTGAAAGAGAAATATAGAACAGCAACTAAAGGAAGTCACTTAAGTAAGTGTTGTTTGTAAGCATTCTAACATGAGCATGAATTAAATTGGTTTGCAAATAACAGACAGAAAAGTAAACTTTAAAGAGTATGTGTTGTGGAGGTGATGCCAAAAAAGGCTAGTAGAGGGCAAAGCACTAGTCACCTGTACACCCCCTGTAGCTTTTCCCCATTATTGACTTACCATGCCTTTTTCTGAAATGTGTCCCTGTATGAAGGAAGCCATCTTGGTAGAGCCAAAGATTTGCTTCCTTATGTGTAATAGGCGGTCCTTAAAGCTGATCTCCACCCAAAAGGGAAAGCTCCACTTGTTTGCACCCTCCACTCCCACATTTGGCACTTTTTTGGGGGGTACCTGGTTTTGACTCACCGTGGTGAGCTGAGTCAGAAGTTCGGCCCCCCCTCCGTTCCCTGCAGTCTTTTGGATCACATCACAGGTCCCAGAAGACTACGGGACCATTCATTCACAAGGCACAGCGTGGCTCGCACATGCGCAGTAGGAAACCGGCTGTGAAGCCACAAGACTTCACTTCCTGTTTCCCTTACTTTCTGTGCCAGCGCCTGCACCCAAAGCCGTTTCAAGAATCCTTTCCAGTTAGGACATTGCTGGATCCCTGGACAGGTAAGTGTCCTTATATTAAAAGTCAGCAGCTACGTTATTAAACTTTACATTTTTTGAGGGGAGCCTGGAGCTCTTTAATAATTGGCCACCTGGTGGGGGGATAAAAACAAAACAATAGATGTTGAGAAGCTCAGATTCCCATAATAAATAAAGCATGAGTAGGAATGTGCTTCTCTGCTGCTGTTCAGGTACAGATTTCTTTCCAGCAAGGAGAACAGTTTGCAGCACCACCCCATTGTAGTGCAAACAGAGAGTACCAAAATTAGACTTTGCATACCCATGACAAAGTGTGACACAAGATGTGAGCATGTGTTTAAGACCTGCACAGAGAAAGAATGCAAAGGAAAATATATGGAGATGTATGTGGTTGCTTTTCTGGCAATCAAAACCCATCCCTACCTCCAATTTTTAGTCTTTTTTTTTCCCACCATTACTTGATTTTACCAATTGAATAACCGTGCACTGCATTTAAACATAAGCACAGTTTTACAAGTTAGGATTTTTTTTTTCTTTAACAAAGTTCTGTAACAAGAATGGGAAGACTTCCTGCATACTACTTCCTGTATCCATGGTAACCTTTTACATCCTATCCGGCTCCATGAACCAATGGAGAGTAAGGCATTTCCTGCATAACAATTTTAGTGTTTGGGAAAGAAGAAATATCTCGAGCTAGACACTGAAACTAATTTGCTTCCAGGCGGTGCCAACTAAAAAAAAAAAACTGCTAGTTTACTTCTAAAATGACAATCCTCCTTGGGGTAAGACACCTTTTAGTTTTTTCTCATTTGCCATGGTGTGCATGAAGGTCAGGTTTGTAAGATAGATAGTGCAATGGTAGGCTAGAAACTTTCTAAAAGTATCGAATAGCTTCTGCAGTTTGGAAGATCTTTGCCATTCTGCTTAGTGCAAGTTGTATAACCTCTAACTCAGCGTGCAAAATTACTGCAGCAATGCTCACTGGAAACCTAAAGTTCACTGACTTCTGAAATCTTTGTGGTGTTAGTAGCATTGTGTCTACAATTAATGTATTTATATTAGTTTTTTATAAAAATTATTTCATGAATTACATAGTGTATGTATTAACAAAGAAAATAAAAATAATGCGCACGTCTAAATAATAAAATATAGAAATTAGGGCAGAAATAACACAGGATTCCTAAAATCTAGTTTCTGTACAAAATAAAAAACTGCATCAGTAACATCCCCTTTCTCTTTCTCTCTCGTTATTTGATAAAATGTGATTGTTTATTTTATTCTTTATTATTAGATCATTTACATTATTCATTAATACTAGGTAGTTTAGTAATTTCTCTGTCTGACATTAAAAATGTATGATTTCTTTGCCCTCAGACAAAACAAATGGATTTCATGCACACGAAGTTGGTAGTACAGAAATGAAGAAAGTAATAGGCTAATTAGTTTAAAAGTGATGCTACTTTATTCGTTTTGTAAGAGCTGCAAGTAACATGGTAGATTGAATTGATTTTTTTCATCATTTTTCATCAAAAATCATCATCAGTTTTGATGTTCCATGTATTTATTACATCTCTCCAAGTTTTTTATTATCTGCCCCTGAAGCTGCATGCCTAACAGTAACTATCTTTTCATACAGTGTTCAAAAACTGTTTTTTGGGGTCTTCTTCCCCAAGGCTTTTTTATTAGACTGGAACTTCAAATGGGACACAGATATAGTAATAAAATCATGTTCTTTTAGCAGCATGAGTAAGAGTTTAAACCTCTCAAGTCTTTTACTTTCTTACTTAGTTTGCAAACATTGGGAAAGCAAGGGAGGGGGCAATCTCAGTGGGGGCACAGTAATAAGAGCCTGACAGAGGTTCTCACCTTTCCCTTCTCTTTAAATTTTCATGTTAGTGTAGGGGGCTGCATTTAGCTTAAATTAACTTAAATATAGTTTTTTCAATTAACTTTGAAAGTATAGTGTATGTCTAGCGAGCACAGTTTAAATTATTATTGTAATGCTTACTTTGAATTAAATTTTATTTTAATTGTATGTTCTTTCATATGTTTGTTAGTGTGCTAGATACAAAGTTTCTTATACTTCTTAGATACAGTGTTTTTTAGACTTAGAATGAGATAGCTGTTAAAATATCATTCACACTGGTAATTCATTTTTTGTAACAAGTAATTTTCCCTGGAGACTTGCAGTGTGAGTAGGATTACTAAAGCACAACCATTGTGTAGTACTGAAATGCAAAAAGCAAAGTCTGAGCATGTAATGAGCAATGATGGCTGCCCTTATATACATATATGATTTTAAACTATTATGGGGGATTAGACTCTAGGCAGAGGTCAGACATCCAGTTTCCTAAACAAAACAAGCTGTTTATTTAAGCCAAACGTCATAGCGATAAAGCAAAGCTTGTCAAAAAAAAAAGAGTTTCTCAATTAAGCCTTACTGAGTCCATGCAGAATGAAGTCCCTTGTTTAGTTCCCTTTCTTGAAACAGCAGCAGTTGATTCGCTGGGTTCTTGCCACCCTGACAGATTCAGATCCAACAGTCTTTACTATCACAGCCACTTATGTCTCTCTGAGCTGAGACACACATACTCTGACACTCAACTAGGTCCAGTTGTTCTAATAAGGACTTGTCAAGCAACAACCACAATGGCATCCACTAACTAAATTGGGGCTTTTTCCTTCCCAGAAACTATCAGACTCTCAATAAAATCAGCCCAGTACACATTTTGTAAAATAACACAAAGTAAAGAACTTTATTCCTTTGTCTTTCCCCATACAGCAGGTATTTAGCTCCTTCCCATGCACCCTGGCATCCCTTTTAATAGTTCAGAACACCCGGGGGTCAGGAAGGATTGGCAATCATGTGACTACTGTCAGTGGCCACGTGATCGGAAACTGGTCGTGCTGATTACAGATATGTAGCCGGGATTGAGAGCTGTCTAAAGAGCTTGTTCTGTGTGCTGAAATTGCACAGTGAGCACACTCTAATTAATGACCGCCCCAGCGGCACATATGTACGGTGTGTGGGCATTAAGCCCACCCTTTTGCCACCTCACATACAGTTGTGCCCATAAGTTTACATACCCTGGCAGAATTTGATTTCTTGGCCATTTTTCAGAGAATACGAATGATAACACAAAAACCTTTCTTTCACTTATGGTTAGTGTTTGGCTGAAGCAATTTATTATCAATCAACTGTGTTTACTCTTATCAAATCATAATGACAACAGAACCTACCAAAATGACCCTGATCAAAAGTTTACATACCCCAGTTCTTAATACCGTGTATTGCCCCTTTAACAGCAATGACAGCTTGAAGTCTTTTGTAGTATTTGTGGATGAGGCTCTTTATCTTCTCAGATGGTAAAGCTGCCCATTCCTCTTGGCAAATGCCTCCAGTTCCTGGAAATTCTTGGGCTGTGTTGCATGAACTGCACGTTTGAGATCTCCCCATAGTGGCTCAATGATATTTAGGTCAGGAGACTGAGATGGCCATTCCAGAACCTTCACTTTATTCTGCTATAGCCAATGACAGGTCGACTGGGCCTTGTGTTTTGCATCATTGTTATGTTGGAATGTACAAGTACGTCCAAAGCACAGCTTCCTGGCTGATGAATGCAAATGTTCCTCCAGTATTTTTTGATAACATACTGCATTCATCTTGCCATCAATTTTGACCAAATTCCCTTTGCCTTTGTAGCTCACACATCCCCAAAACATCAGCAATCCTAGGCCTTGTTGACTCCTCTCCAAATGTAACATTTATGGTTGTGGCCAAAAAGCTAAATTTTGGTCTCATCACTCCAAAAGGCTTTGTGCCAGAAGGTTTGAGGCTTGACTCTGTGCTGTTTGGCGTATTGTAAGCGGGATACTTTGTCGCATTTGCGTAGTAATGGCTTTCTTCTGGTGACTCGACCATGCAGCCCATCTTTCTTCCTTCAAGCGCCTCCTTATTGTGCATCTTGAAACAGCCACACCACATGTTTTCAGAGAGTCCTGTATTTTACCTGAAGTTATTTGTGGGTTTTTTTGCATCCCGAACAATTTTCCTGGCCGTTGTGACTGAAGTTTTAGTTGGTCTACCTGACCATGGTTTGGTTTCAACAAAACCCCTCATTTTCCACTTCTTGATTAGAGTTTGAACACTGCTGATTGTCATTCTCAATTTCTTCAATTTTTATATCCCTTTCCTGTTGTATACAGTTCAACTACCTTTTCGCAGACCCTTTGACAATTCTTTTGCTTTCCCCATGACTCAGAATCCAGACACGTCAGTGCAGCACTGGATGAAAGATACAAGGGTCTGTCAGGAGTCCAGAAACTCTTTGACCTTTTATACACACACACTAATTACAAGCAAACAGATTACAGGTGAGGATGGTTACATTTAATAGCCATTCAAACCCCTTTGTGCCAACTTGTGTGCATGTTGTCAGGCCAAAATCACCAGGGTATGTAAACTTTTGATCAGGGTAATTTGGGTAGTTTCTGTTGTCATGATTTAAAAAGAGTAAACACCGTTGATTGATAATAAATGGCTTCAGCCAAACACTAGCCACGAATGAAAGAAATGTTTTTGTGTTATCATTCATATTCTCGGAAAAATGGCCAAGAAATCATAAATTCTGCCAGGGTATGTAAACTTATGAGCACAACTGTATGTGTAAGCGCGTCATAAAGAGATTAAGAAACCGTGGAGCAATTTATTCTCCATCACACACTTTTCTTGACAAACCGGCAAAGTTTGCAAACACCATGTTGTACCATACAGTGAAACAGCGGTTTTTTTTAAACATGCACATTGAGTTGATCTATTTATTTTTTAAACATAATGAAAAAATGTAAATGTTAACTATTTGTATATTGGTACTCCTTTTTTTTTTTTTTTTCCCCAGTCATTGTCACACATTAGATCATGCATATTACATTATTTTTTTAGTCTTAATCTTGAGGAAAAACATATGGAATTGGTGATCAAAATATTTGATTCATATATTGTGTATCAATAAAACCAGTAGTATGATAAAGCTGCTTTTTAAGAAGTATAATTTATAAAACAGGGACAGAATAATATTTTCCATAGGTAACAGAGCATTAAAGGATTTTTTTTTGTAAGTTGTGTACTTCTTATAACTGTTTGTTTTGCTTTTTGCTAGCTAAAGCAATTATGAGCAACAAACAAAGGTGCGTATATGGATCAGAAAACATCCTCGCCCCACTGCAAGTCTCTTTGTGTAGCTATGTCTTTCTGATACTTTTGCAGAAGCTGGTATTTTGCTGTCCCACTGTTTGCCAGAGCTGCACGGAGAAGCAGGTTAGTTGCCGCAGCTTGGGCCTAGCTGCTATACCCAGAAACTTTCCAAAAACTGTGACTCTCCTTTATTTAAGTGGCAATAATCTCACCAATATACTTCCTAATGAGCTAACAGAACAAACAGAGCTTGCTGTACTTTATTTGAACAATTCAGGAATTGTATACATCCACCCTAAAGCCTTCACTTCCCTAAGAAAACTCTACTACTTGTATCTCAACAGTAACTACGTTCAGCGCTTAGATGCTGGATTGTTTGATGGTCTCTTCAGTCTCCACTATTTACATCTTCAACAAAATCAGATTGATGTCCTTCCTCAAGGGTTATTTCACCAGTTGAAAGCAGTCCGATATCTGTATCTTCAGAACAACAGACTTCGTGTCCTCGGCAGTGATACATTCTTTGGGATGGTTAAGCTACACACTCTAAATTTATCCAACAACAATATTTCACGGATATCTGACACAGCATGGCGTCACTTGGACAACCTTGAAATTCTATACCTTGACAGCAACCATTTGATACAAGTACCTTCCAATGCTCTGGGATTACTCAAAGGTCTCAAAAAACTTTCACTGTCAAAAAACCAGCTTGGATCAATACACGGTTTTGCCTTCCAAGGTCTTTACTCATTGCAGTATTTGTCTTTAGATAGTGCCAATATCAGAACCATCAATGATATGGCTTTTAGTGGACTTGGCAATCTTAAACAACTAAGCTTAAGTCGAAATGGGCTATGGACCCTTGATTCGAAAACGCTCACTCACCTGAATCATCTGGTAAACCTGCAGCTGGAACATAATGGCATAACCTCTATTGCAGATGATACATTTGAAGAAATGGGGCCGTCTCTAAAAGTTCTCAACCTTGCATTTAATAAATTGACATCTCTGCAGCCTAAAGTGCTTCAGCCTTTGATCTCTTTAAACTATTTATTGGCAAGTTATAATCCTTGGCACTGTGGGTGCAATTTGTTGGGCCTCAGAAATTTTCTGTTGTCTTCATCATATAAATTTAGCATTCATTGTGAGACTCCACCACAACTGCAGAATCGACCACTGGGTAATGTGAAATTTTCTGAGTTTAAAAATTGTGTTTTTAGTACTACAGATACTTCACCCAAAAAAGGTTCTTGGGCTACAACTGAAGTCATGTACAGCCATATGAAAAGTGCCACATATGAACCACTTTTTAGTTCTCAGAGTATGGATTTGATATTTTCTGCTGGATCGCCATCTCCTGGATTCAATAGCAATGATACTCAGAGTAACACAACACAGAGCACTGATGAGCAGTCACCTGAGGATATACTGCCTCTTCCGCCAGTAAATTTAACCAAGGACAGAGAAAGTTTTCTGCCACCAGACATAGTTACAGTGTCCCTTAAACCCATTGTGATTTGCCAACATAAAGCCCAAAGCCTGAACCATTCTTTTTATATTTTACTCTTATTTTTCATACTTTCTTGTGTGGCTATTGTAGTTCTAACATTTAAAGTAATTCATCTGAAGAGAAAACTCAGACCTCCTGAAAGCCAGCTGGACAGTGTGCTAGAATATTATAGTTGTTATCAGTCTGGAAGGTACCAAATGACAGATCCTTTACGTATTTCACCTCTAAACGCTTTACCGGGTCCTGAAATTGACTTGATAAGACCACTTAAACAGTCCCCTGCAGATGCTCAGACTCAAGTCATCTTGTTTGAACACTCCGCCCTTTAGAATCTGTTGAGTTGGACAAAAGGAAGTATTGCAGTATCATTACTTAGGTTGTTATTTGTGATAGATATTCATTCTGTTAACTGAGTTTTCTTCTAATCCTTTTGTTTCTATTTAAATATCATAAAATCATTTCAGGACAAATTACAAAACACATAAAATTAATTGTCTAGTATATGTTCTGTAATAGTGTCATTAAGTTCCCTACATGCGATTGTTCAACTTGCGGATTTTCAAAGATGCGAACGTGTTTGCACAGTTCTTTTCCTTCATTCAACCCAGCGGGCTGAATGAAAAAAAAACTGAAAGATCGCCGTACCAGCACAGCAACTTTGGTGCAGCAATCTTCCCTGCTCCCCTATTGTGTTCTGACGGGGACTCTGCACGCTAGAACACGCTGGTCAGTGCTCTCAGCCTTTGTCTGCAACCACTGATCCTTGTTGGACTTGCAAACGTACTACCGAAACAGAACTCATTTATAAGTAGGAGACTTGCTGTATTGTGTGTTCCATTATTTTACTGTATTGCGTGTTGTATTATATTACTAGTGCCCAAAATTAGCAATTTATCTCTTTTTTTAATGAAAATAATTAGGGATACACCGATACCGATACTAGTACCAGTATCGGGTCCGATACACTGCCTTTTTGCGAGTATCGGTACTCGCGAAAATGCTCCTGATACCGGAAACCTATACCGGAAGCAATCCTGCAGCGTGACTTCGGCGTGGCCTGCAGACGACTTCTATATTGAAGTCAATGAAAGTCGCCCCCAAAGTAATGCAGGAACCTTTGCACTGTTCCATTGCAATGCAGGGAGGCGACTTGTCACCTGCCAAGTCGCCCCTGTGTGAACAGGCAGTGCAGTATGTTGACAGATGTATTAAAAAAATAATAAAACACACGTGGATGTACACTCACAAGTGGTGGTAATCAGATGGCATGATAGGATCAAAGGGGTCTTCCGCTGTGTTCCAGGTGAGGTGTTCCAGCTGAGAGGTCAGTTAGCCATTTCCAAGCTGGGTACGCTGGTGGTTTCCAGCGCTCCCAGGGAGCTGGGGACCGTGTACTGTACACGGAGTCTGGGTGATGATGTCACTTCCAGGTTCACGCCAGGCGGGGGGTGCATGTGTCACACTGTCCCCAGCTCCCTGGAAGCACTGAAAAGCAACCAGCGTACCCGGCTTGGAAACAGCTAACGGACTTCCCTCCTGGAACATCTTACCTGGGACACAGCGGAAGACCCCTTTGATCCTATCATGTTGTCTGATTACCACCAGTTGTGAGTGTACATTCATGTGTCTTTTATTATATTTTAATACATCTGTCAACATAGTGCACAGAAGTCGCTGCTGCTAATTGCATATCCCCTAGCTCATCCCAGCCTGCAGCCACTAAGGACAGTTCTCTCGGTTGTCTCCTGTACCATCCAGTACTGTCCGAGGTGTATACATTGCATTTCTCTGTATACATAACAGAGGGTTTTCCTATATTACATTTAAATTGTCAATAGGTTCCATATTCATGTGCTGTCCATAGGGACTAAGATACAGTTTACTATAGTATACATTTACATTAGATCCAACATGGAGTAGAAGCCTCAGAAAAAGAGGTTCCATGCATCTAGTGCAGATTATGTCCCGCACACCTCGGGCTCTTTATCGTTCTGTTCATACTGTTATTGTTGACATGCTTGCTTCAGCTAAGCGCTAATAGACACCAATATTGCTGGTTGTTTCACTTGTATTGCATTAGAGCACAGGTGTCAAACTGGCGGCCCTCCAGCTGTTGCGGAACTACAAATCCCATGAGGCATTGCAAGGCTGACAATTACAAGCATGACTCCCACAGACAGAGGCATGATGGGACTTGTAGTTTAGCAACAGCTGGAGGGCCGCCAGTTTGAGTCCCCTGCATTAGAGGTTTACTGCCCCTCAAATAAGAACTCAAATCAACTGCTTGTTTGTCGCTGCGACATTTGAAGAGGCACTTTTTCCCTTAAGGGTAAGCAGTATACTTACCTGTATTATATGTGGGATCAAAAGCGTGTCAGGGGCTGCAAGGGAGAACTCAAAATCTACTTGGCCTGGTCACTTGTATTAGATACAATGGTCAACCAGTGGTGTTTATAGTTTTAGATGTAGTGGCCATTCAGTATATTAAACTAGTGATCTTTGTATTTATACATAAAAAAGTCATATGGTACTTTTTATCTTTGTGTTTGAGGGTGTGTAGTAAGAACACTAATGCTGTTTTGGTGGTCTACAAAAATATCTTCCCTGCCACCCTCCTCTCTGGGTTTGGCCTCATATACATGGGCATTTAGAAAAAACGAGCTGTAATGGCGGGACCGACGCCAGGAAAAAAATATTGGCGTTAAAAACGCAATTCCATCGGCGTTAATGCGCGTTATCGAGCGTCAGCGCTAAGTCGCGTTTTGTTTAAAAAGACCTCCCTCTGCTATTTTTGGACATTTTGGACATTTTAAAACATAAAACGCTGGCACTAGATTTACAGCTTAAAGTGGTTGTAAAGCCGCCCCCTACCCCCCCACAAAAAAAAACCTGCAAAGCAAAGGCATAATGAGCTAGTATGGAGTGCATACTAGCTCATTATGAAACACTTACCTTGGAACTAAGCTGTTGCAGCAGCCTGGGCTCACCGATGTGACCGGCGACATCGTTCTTCCGGGTCTGCGGTTCTGTCCAATCACAGCGCGGGCTCCAGTGCTGTGATTGGCGAAGCCGCGCTGACGTCACTCCCGCGCATGCGCACAGGAGCCATCATTAATGGCAGGAATACAGAAGAAATGGCACCCTGGGCGCCGATTCTTCAGTGCGCATGTGCCGATGACGTTGGCACATGCAGATACAGGGGATATCTCCTAAACCGTACTGGTTTAGGAGATATTTCCTGGACCTACAGGTAAGCCTTATTATGACTTGACAACCACTTTAAGAACGCCAATGCCATCTACAGCTCAAAAACGTCAACGTGTATATGAGGCCATAGAATAACATGGTGCAGTGTTCTTAAGCTGTAAAAACAGCTCAAAAACGCGGCTTTAATAACGCCTGTGTATACGAGGCCTTAATGTTACCTTTCCAATAGTTTGGCATCCTAGAGCTGAGATTTTCATGCAGTCCCATGCTTTAGGTGCCAGTGCACTTCCCTTTGGTGTGAGTTAAGTATAATGGAGAAGTGGTTAAAATTGTGGGGGTTAGGTTATGGCTCAATTTAAAGGCCACCTGTGGCCAGTCTATGTACAATATATTTTCAAAAGTTTTGGGACACCGGCCTTTAGACGCACACAGGGATGGTGAAAGGATTTTTGACACCCTAGGTGAAACCTCATTTTGCCGCTCCACCCCCTGACTCCACCCGCTTTTCCATGCCCAGCATAATCAGTGCCAAACAAATGCAGCCTCACCAGCGCCCATCAAATACAGCTTCACCAGTGCCAATCAATACAGCCTCACCTGTGCCTATCAAATACAGCCTCACCTGTGCCCATCAAATACAGCTTCACCTGTGCCCATCAAATACAGCTTCACCTGTGCCCATCAAATACAGCTTCACCTGTGCCCATCAAATACAGCTTCACCTGTGCCCATCAAATATAGCTTCACTTGTGCCCATCAAATACAGCTTCACTTGTGCCCATCAAATACAGCTTCACCTGTGCCCATCAAATACAACTTCACCTGTGCCCATCAAGTACAGATTTACCTGTGCCCATCAAATACAGCTTCACCTGTGCCCATCAAATATATCTTCACTTGTGCCCATCAAATATACAGCTTTACCTGTGCCCATCAAATATAACTTCACTTGCGCCCATCAAATACAGCTTCACCTGTGCCCATCAAATACAGCTTCATCTGTGCCAATCAAATACAGCTTCACTTGTGCCCATCAAATACAGCTTCACTTGTGCCCATCAAATATAGCTTCACTTGTGCCCATCAAATACAGCTTCACCTGTGCCCATCAAATACAGCCTCATGGGGGGTGGGGGCGGAGGGGGGGTGCATTTGGCAGATCAGTCACTATTTCTATATACATTTGCAAATGGCATGTGATAATACAATCTCATTATCTCAGTCAGACAGTGTCAGTTTTTACATGAATCAACGCAGAGCAGCCAGTGACAGATCAACAGTGGCCAGGCGCCCTAAGCAGCAGTGCGCCCTAGGCGGCCGCCTACTCCGCCTAGTGGAAGAGCCGGCCCTGCACGCACATGATCATTAATGCCATCCCAGTGTTAGTCCGTAGGGTTCAATATTGACTTGGGCCCACCCTTTGCAGCTATAACAGCTTCAACTCTTCTGGATAGGCTGTCCACAAGGTTTATGAGTGTGTTTATGGCAATGTTTGACCATTCTTCCACAGTCTCCGCACTAATTCATCCCAAAGGTGTTCTATCGGGTTGAGGTCGGGACTTTGCGCAGGCCAGTCAAGTTCCTCTACTCCAAACTCACTTATCTATTTCTTTATGGACCTTGCTTTGTGCACTGGTGCGCAGTCATGTTGGAACAGGAAGGGGCCATCCCCAAACTGTTCCCACAAAGTTGGGAGCATGAAATTGTGCAAAATGTCTTGGTATGCTGACGCCTTAAGAGTTCCCTTCACTGGAACTAAGGGGCCAGTGCTTAGAATAAAGATCACGATTCTCTCACGATTCTTGCTGCGTAATATATTAAATATATAAAAAAATTGGGCTAAGAGCACTGTTTTGGTTTTTGAAAGTGGTAATTTTTCCAAAAAAATTGCATTTAAAATCTGCTGCGCAAACAGCGTGTGGCATAAAATATTGCAACAACCGCCATCTTATTCTCTAGGGTCTCTGCTAAAATAATATATATAATGTTTGGGGGTTCTAAGTCATTTTCTAGCACAAAATAATGGATTTTTATTTGTAAACAGCAAGTGTCAGGAAAAATGTAGTCTTTAAATGGTTAAACCAAACCTCTATACAAGGGGAGTTCACTCAGAGTTCAATGCCTTTGAAGTATCTCTTTTATCAATGATGACTCAGAAGTTGGCTGTCTGCCCAGATTTGGCTGCCTCCCCTGAGACTCAAGTTGCTCCGACTTGAAAAGGCTTCAGGCACTTTTATCACTGTCAAGTCGCGCTGATTCGCCCCTCAAGTCGGATCCCATTACCTGCACTGAAAATCGCGGTAATGCCCAATGGAGATCGCAGGGGGGGTATATCGAGATCGCGATCTTAATACGATTAATCGTGCAGCTCTAGTAGGCAGGCTATTTATTGCAGAGGAGACAAGACATGTCTCTTCTGCAATAAAATAAATGTATACAATCAATAGAGTGACACTCTGGCTCTCTCACTATATATGCGTGAATAAACTCTCTCTATGCATAAAAACTGTAATTCAGGCGGTCCCCTAGTTACAAACATCTGACTTACAAATGACTCCTACTTACAAACGGAGGGAGACAACAGGAGGTGAGAAGAAATCTCCCCCTAGGAAGGAAAATTCACTCCTGTAAGAGGAGTTATTATGGGGAAAAAGGAGTCTCCACTGATGTTTTATCACCAAGGTTTGTTTCCACCACAACCCAAAATTTCAAAATCCAATTATCATTGGGACAGAAAGTGAGGTGAAATCTTCTAAACAGAAATATAGACAGCAAAACAAACATTACAGGGGTGTTAACCCTTCCCTATGCTATCCAAAAAGCTCAAAAATTGTTTTTTGGCTATAGCTACTCTTAAAAAATGTACCTGTTCCCACTTACAAACAAATTCAACTTAAGAACAAACCTACAGACCCTATCTTGTTTGTAACTCGGGGACCGCCTGTACAGAGAATACAGTAAAATAAAAAAAACAAAAATCAGTTTTTAAATAATGTGTCAATTCTGTACACACCTCTGTGCTATCACCGTCCCACGATAATAAAAGTTACAAAAGCTTCCAGTTCAATGGAAATAAATAAAAGACACTTCCATGCAGCCAGCACCACACACAAACCCAAAATAATGTGTGCTAGTTGATCCAAGCATTTATAGAGCTGTACTTACATTGAGAGTTGTAGATTTACTTCAATGATTGTATGTTTGCGTAATTTTAAGTATAGCAGCCTTTCTACTTTTATTTTATCACTAGTATTATTGTTGGTTCCTTATTAATAAAATAAAATGACCTGCCATGCTCAGTGTTCTGTAGAATGTACACTGCCAGTGGAGCTGCCAACATAGCTGCAGCTCATCTGGTATGAACGAGCTCAAAGGAAAGCACCAAAAATTTCAATGACTGTGTTGTGAACTTTGACAATGTATTTCTTCACATTGTTCACAGATTCAGAGATGAACAAGGACTTTTTTAAAGTGCTTTTACACCTTGTTCAGAATATGTATATATTGCAATTAAAAAAAAAAAATAAAAGTCAGCAGCTACACATATTGTATGTGCTGACTTTTTACTACTAGGGCACTTACCTGTCCAGGCATCCTCACCGAGCCGATTCTTAAATCGGCTCTCGGGTGCTGGCGCTTCCATCTTGGCTACGGGAAACCGTCAGTGAAGTCTTGCAGCTTCACAACCGGTTTCCTACTGTGCATGCGCGAATCGCACTGCACTTTGTGAATAGACTGGCTGTGGGGGAAGGGGGTGAACTTTTGGCTCACTTCGCCGCAGCAGACTGAGCCAAAAGTGGGAGCGGGTACCTGTCAAAACCAGGTACCCCCCCAAAGTGTCGGTGCAAACTTTAGTGTTTAGATGTTAGGGACACTTCAAAAAAACTTTGGGATGATGATTTATTTTGGCACCAAAGGTCCCACACTGAGGACCACCAGTGATGATGATACTGACTCCTAATGGCCAGACAGTACTTATAGTTGCTGCAGTAATTCAGCATGGACATCAGTTGCACTGTCTGAGAATACAGATGGAACATTTACATATTAGTATAATATATCGTGGAATAGGGCACAGCAATCAAGAAAAATGTGCCAGCTGTATTAAAATGACTTGGTAAGAACATAAAATGACCTCTTATTAAATATAGGGTTGTCCCGATACTAGTATCGGTATCGGTACCGATACCGAGCATTTGCACGAGTACTTGTACTCGTGCAAATGCTCCCGATGCCTCATCCGATACTTAGTAGTATCACAGAGGACACAGAGGGGAGGATGCAGGGACACTCGGGGATGATCGGTGCAGCGGTGGGGGAAATTACAATCAGCGATCTCCCCTCCGCTGCATTCAGCTGCTTCATTGAAAGCCGCACGGGGAGAGTGTCTCTGTATCCTCCCCTGTGCTACTCCGGCCCCCCCCTCCTCCTCCAGTTCTTGTGTCCAGCTATGTGTTCTCCTCCGCCGCCCCCCTCCCCTCCGGTCCCG
>BLSH010000574.1:729388-747119 GCA_018402905.1 Glandirana rugosa
GAAAAGGTGTGAGAACTTCGTTCGTAGAGTATTTATGCAGTGACGACATGTGGTGTGTTTTATGTTGTTTGTGATAATGACACGGGACTTGTGTTGTAAGTTACTGTCGTCTCCTGTATATCTGTTTCGACAACGTTGTAGAAATTTTAGTATTTACGTAAATATAAGTCACGTCACATGACATTAAAAAAAAGTATCGGTAATCGGTATCGGCGAGTACTTAAAAAAAAGTATCGGTACTTGTACTCGGTCTTAAAAAAGTGGTATCGGGACAACCCTAATTAAATATATACGTTTTTTTATACGTGTGACTTGATGCCTGTGATTTTTACTATTCTTTATAGTAAGGACATTAAAACAATTGTCTTTTATATTTTTCTAAAGTTCTTACAAAATATGTTAATTTGTAATTCTGCACTGAATATAAATGCATTTATGATTTTAAAGATGTTGCAACAGCTTTGTCTATATGTCCTCTGCTGTCATTGAATGTTGTGTTCAGGGCACAGTAATAGTGTTTGTTGTATTTTGTGTGGTGTACAGCAGTGACGTATTTATGAGATGCTTGCTTCAAGAGTGTGGAAAAGCAATTTAAAAGTTGCCATTATTACAGAATCCAGACCTGCCTGTGTCTCGTGTTAATATAACTCGCTCATCAGAAGAGGTTGTGGTCTGTAGCACAAATTTGTCAGTTGCTCTGATGCGTGTAATTATAATAAGAGGGTCATTTTTGCTGCATACCATTTAAAGGGCTATACTAGTCTCAACCTTAACCACTTCAGCCCCGGAAGGATTTCCCCCTTTAGGACCAGAGCACTTTTTGCGATTTGGCACTGCGTTGCTTTAACTGACAATTACGCGTTTGTGCGACGTTGTACCCAAACAAAATTTGCGTCCTTTTTTTCCCACAAGTAGCTTTTTTTTGTGGTATTTGATCCCCTCTGCGTCATTTCTGATCACCGCTATAAATAAAGAGCGACATATTAGCAAAAAAACAATTTTTCTTACTTTTTGCTAAAATACAAATCCAAAAAAATATAAAAAAACATTTTTTTCATCGGTTTTGGCCGATTTATATTTTCTCAAATTTATGGTAAATTTTTCGTTTATTGATTGGTTTGCGCAAAAGTTGCCGCGTTTAATGATGAGAATTAATTTAGGAAATTTATCATTTCCTTCCACAAACAGATCAAGCTGAATGCAAAAGCAACTCACAAGCTAGTTATAACAACCTGAGAAGCAAGTCAAAGCAACACAAAAGCTTCTAGATTTGATTTCCATCAGGGTCTGCTTCCCAGGGATATAAACCATAAGACTGAGAAACTTGCGTGCAATAGTTGTAAATGTGGTTTACTACAGACAGGGTTACACATATCAAGACAAGTGACAAATAGAAGGAAACATGTCTGTTACAGATAGTTGTGCCACGTTACCATCCTGGCTGTTCTCACTGTGTGTTTAGTGCTCTAAATATTTGTTTCATATTCCCTGGTATTTGAATCCTAATTAGGGATGAGTGTCCAAATAATTTCATAGCATAATTACAGATTTTGCCTCCACCAAAATTTTTTAAAACTGGCTTTCAATGTTAAAATACTACAAAAAAAAGTCCACTTCATACGCGCTACCTATCAGTAAAAAGCAATACGGTAGCAGCCAGCAATAATTTGTAGAACACAAATATAAAATAGTCCAGAAATGCAGCTCTAGTTTCAAATATTAAATGACATTTAGATCACACATGATGACCGTAAATGTCCATAACAAGAATGATGGAAGGACAGATGAAAAGGCCCCACACCCACTTCAGTGCGATAGGAACAACACATGGCACCACAGTGTTTCTAGCAAGTCTGCTTACCAGAAAGGTCAAAATGGGCATGTATCATAAAAATACCACAAATCAGCACCGAGCATCAAGCAGGCAACCAACATAAATGGATAGTGCATATAGATCCAAACAGGCAGCTCCACTGGTTGAAAAGGTGTGCCATCATCTCAAATGGCTTTGTGCTCACCAAAATGACAAGTAAAGAACTCCCATAGGGAATGATTGTGGATTGATTTGATCAGTCGATCCTGGAAGGATTTACCCACTTCCTGACCAGGCCATTTTGTGCGATACGGCACTGCATCGCTTTAACTGACAATTGTGCGTTGTGCAATGTTGTACCCAAACAAAATTTATGTCCTTTTTTTGTTCACCATAAATAGAGCTTTCTTTTGGTGGTATTTGATCACTGCTGCGGTTTTAATTTTTTGCGCCATAAACAAAAAAAAAGTGGCAATTTTGAAAAAAAATACATTTTTTTTTACTTTTGTTATAATACTTATCCAAAAAAAATGTATTCATCAGTTTAGGACAATATATATTCTACATATTTTTGGTATAAAAAAAAATGCAGTAGGCGTATATGTATTGGTTTGTGCAAAAGTTATCGCGGCTACAAACTATGGGATAGATTTAGAGAACTTTTTTTTTATTATTGTTTTTACTGGTAATGGTAGTGATCTGCAATTTTTAGCAGGACTGCGTCATTGCCTCAGACAAATCTGACCCCAAATGACACTTTTTGGGGACCAGTGACATTACATTGATCAGTGCTATAAAAATGCAGTGATCAATGTAAAAATGACACTGGGAGGGAAGGGGTAAACTCTAGGGGGCGTTCAAGGGGTTGTGTTCCCTCAGCGTGCTCTAACTGTAGGGGGGGGTGGGCTTACTAGGATATGACAGAGATCGCTGTTCCCAAACACAGGGAACAGAAGATCTCTGTCATGTCCCCTGTCAGAACCCAGGATCCGCCTTGTTTACATAGAGTCCGCCGGACCCACAGATGAGCACACCTGCTGTACCACATGCATGAACCGAACAGGTACGTTGGTTCGCGCTAGCCAACCAACTTGCCCCAGTATATCTGCGTGAGCTGGTCGGCAAGTGGTTAAGTATATTTTTAGTAAAGCCTTGAAATTCGTTTTACATACTTCACTAATAGGAGTTCTTTATTTGTCATTTTGGTGAGCCCAAAGCCATACGAGAAGCTGGCATATCTTTTCCATCCGTGGACCTGCCTGTTTGGATCTATATGCACATCTATTGATGTTGGTTGCCTGCTTGATGCCTGTTGCTGGTTTGTGGAAATTTTATGATACATGCCCATTTTGATCAACTTTCTGGTAAGCAGACTTGCTAGAAACACTGTGGTGCCATGTGTTGTTCCTATTGCACTGAAGCGGGTGGTGGGGCCTTTTCATCTGTCCTTCCATCATTCTTGTTATGGACATTTGCAGTCGTCATATGTGATCTAAATAGCTTTCAATTTTGGCATGTCAAATTACCAAAACAATTGTGCTTTTTGATATGGCCAAACAAAGTCATGCCACACTCTGGTTCTGTGTTACACAGATTTCACTGTATTTCTTGGTAGGTGCACTGGATGTACACATAGAAAGGAATACTCTTAACAAAAGTGCCAATCTCTGTTGTAGTGAAGGGTAACCTCTGGGCTGAAAATCCCGAAGAATCCAATACTTCCAGGAGTTTTGAATTATAGGTACCCCGCATCGCTCAGTGGTTTGATCTGTCAACCCCTACGTCACTACTGTGTCCTGTCATTTAGTGCTGTAGAGGCCAGCGTAAAGAACCACAGCATACAGCAGGGGACTGGGAAATCGGCACTCCTGAAAGTGTCCGATTTTGCAGGTTCTTCAGCTGGCAGTTTCTCTTAAGCCCTGCAGAGAACGGCGGTGTTGGCAGTAGGAGAGGTTATTTGTTGCATACCAAATTGTGCTTACTAGACTTCTATTACCAAACTACAAGTGCAGTTTAATCAAAAAATATGCAGCTCAGTTCACCAAACTAACGCTCCAGGGTAAGGAACTTTATTTTCTAAAAAAAAATGAAAGTTCATTTCAGCCAAGTCCAAGAGATTTGAAAATTATTGTCAAGTGGCTAAAATGTCTAGTTGTCAGAAGAGCCACAGGGAGAACCAGCAAAAGTTAAAGGACAGTAGAGTCTTCCTGTGATATCAGCAGAAATGCACATCTGTAGCCAATTCTTCAGGAAGTCCAAAGCAGGCACTAGGCGATAGCATGGAGCAGAATCAAAAGCTGTAACAACAAGCGGGCATAAGCTGAATCATGGTCATGGATAAAGCCAATGTCCGAAACTGGTTAAGCAGCAGTGCAGAGCAGGATCCAAAGTCAGGACTGTAAGCCAGATCAAAATCGAGAAGCTTATGCAGCACATAGGTCAGGACATAGGGAACACCCTGAAGATCAGTCGGCACTAATACGAAGTCAGGCCATCCCTTATAAAAGGGCCATTTGTTGCCAATGCTAACCTTGGGTGTGCACATATGTCCCCACACACTCTAACATATGCACTTCTGCGCGCAGGTGATTGCTTAGCCATCAGGGTGGATTTGATTTAAATCACTAGTAAAAAGGCTTGATTTAAATCATAATTTTTAAAGAGCAACTGTCATCTCTGTCCAGCAGCGGCTCCTCCTCTGACCCGCTGTTGACTCACTGACAGTCCCATTCACTTTAATGGGAAGGCTGGTGATGCGGCAGTGACACAACAAGGTGAGGGACGTGGCGGCAGCAGGGGAGTGGATGCCCGCTAACAGGCGCTGCCATGATGGATCTGAAATGGCAGGTGCTCTTTAAATGCAAGGACTTACTCTTGCTGGTAGTTAGAATCTTTAATATTTGCAAACAAATTGAAGATTTCCTATTTAGAATAATAAGCAGTCAGGTTAGTAAAACAGTGTTATCAGAACTGATTCAAGTCATACAGTTTGTAGTGTACATAGAGTTGCAAAACAATGGGATAATTTAATATTCCTAAACTTTGTTTTATCTCATGGTTACTGTAAAATTGTGTGAATGCATCAATGCAGTGCATGTTATCGCAGCTTGCAGAGCTTGGATTCATTGAATGAGTTTACCAAAATTTAAATATTACAGAATATACAGCCTCATGCTACATAACTAAGCTCCATTTCATGCTGAATAAACTGAATTATTAATGTATCCTAAGTAGAAAACTGTCTTTAGTTAGATTTTTACCCCAAAAGCATTTTATTAAAATAAATTTGATACAAATCAAAACAATCGATATTTAAATTTTAAAAAAAATCAGGTTTTTTTTTTTAGATTTTTATCCACCCTGCTAGCCATGATTCTATTCTCAAGCAAATTACACACGCAAAGATACACACAGGTGCCTTGAGCCAGCTGGCCAGCAGGTATTCCCTATTACGCGCAGAATATTCCCCTAGAATGCCCCATCAGGCATTGGGCAGAACATAAGTTGACCTGATAGGGCACAACATATGCAACAAGCAGGTTAGGACACAGGGAACATGCTGAAGACCGTTCAGCATCGATACTGAAGCCACCCCTTAAATAGGCTGTTTGGACTTAATGCACATTGTTGCATGCACATTGTGCAGTACACACTTGTACTCTTACACAAGGTTGCATGCCTAACCGTGACTCTATTGGCAGAGCCATGAGCGAAGATACACACAGGTGCCCCAAGCTAGCTGGCCAACAAGTATTCCCTGATACCCATAGAATAGTCCCACATAATGTCCCGCCAGGCAGTGAGCAGAACACAAGTTGGTGTGGTAGGTTATACACAAAGCAAACCACAATTTTTTTCTGTTGCAAAAAAAATGTCCTCCCAATTATTCTGGGATTTTTGGCAGCTATGAGGTTACCAAGAAGTTGAAAGGAATTAGTTGAGAAATACTGACCTAACTGCAGATGTCATATCTGCAAGCTTTACCTGTAAATTTGCAGTACTAAAGTCAGAGCACTTTGTTAGTTGGTTTGTATACTATGACAAAAATGTGCACTCTAAAAGACTATTTTTATTCTTCTGTGATAATCTGATGTGGTGGGCATATACATGAAAATCTGTTGGTTTCCAGAAGTGAGATTCTTATATAAAATATGTGCATTGCCCATATTAGTCTATCATTTTCCCCATTGGGTGGAATCTGGTCACCGGGGGCAGTGCCCAGGCCCTGTTTTCCAATGCAGTGATTGGAACAGCATGATGCACACTTATTGCTGCTGAATCTCTTACATTGATTTTTCCAGTCTTGACAAACGCAAGATAAATTCAGTGAAAATATATGGCATGTGTTTTAGTTCCTCGGTATAAGCCTGACTGACATGGCTTTCTAGGAAAATCTCTTTCACATGAAATTTTAATAGAAACTGAGATGCGTAAAAGTGGCAGATGTCACTAGATTGACATTTATCTTAAAAGGGAAACTAGGAAAACCTTAGACCTGCTCGGCACTGCTTGAAAGGTTGACCAGGCGCTTCAAATGCAAGTACGTAAATGTCTCAGCTGTAGGTTGATGCCATGCTCATTCAGGGAGAGTTAAATGTCTAACCCCTATTACTGTAAAGCAGTATGAAGAAAAACACCTTTCAAGGAGCTCTGTATAATGTTAAAGTGGTGGAATGGTATAGCTACATCGATCATGACTGTTTGCTGTCCACACACTATTTCATCGGATGTTTTACACTATCTTGCAATTAAAGAGCTAATAATCCTGAAACAGCTGTGTGCATGTTCAATACATCTCTCTATATGTTAGGCTGTATTTGTGCCAAGTGGTCCTGGGTGCCTAATATGCCACTGGATGCAACACAATGCCAAAAAAATGTTTTGCCTAGAGCTTTACTTTAATAGGGGCATGCTTTACTGATGTAAAATGAACGTGTGATGTTACATCACTTTCTGTGGGACTATAAATAAAGGAAGTATGTTTTTACACCCTTTCAACATCTCCTTTATTTCTCATTAAAGTTAATTTTTCATTAACTGTACTGCTTCTGCATAAATTCATTCTCAATGAACCTTTTGTCATTAAAAAGCAGCCTTTAAAGTGATTGTAAAGTGTCAGGTTTTTTTTTTAACAAACATGTCATACTTGCCTTTTCTGTGCAGTTGTTTTTGCACAGAGCAGCCTGGATCCTCCTCTTTTCAGGTCCCTCTTTGCAGCTCCTGGCCCCTCCCTCCTATTGAGTGCCCCCACAGCCAGCAGCTTTCTATGGGGGCACCCAAGCTGAATCAGAGCAACGTGTATCCATTCACACATTGAGCCTGGCCCCACCCCCTCTCTCCCCTCATTGGCTCACTGACTTTGACAGTCGCGGGAGCCAATGGCGCCGCTGCTGTGTCTCAGCCAATTGGGAGGAGTGTCCCGGACAGCTTAGACATTCGTGGACATCGCTGGAGTGAGATGGGGCTCAGGTGAGTAAGGGGGTGCTGGGGAGGCTGCTACATGCAGAAGGGTTTTCATCTTAATACATAGAATGCATTAAGATAAAAATAACCTTCTGCCTTTACAACTCCTTTAAGCTCAGGGCAAGTGACATTGCCTACCCTGATGTCATCAGTCTACTGCAGGCAGAAGAAAATATTTGTTTTCTCCTCTTCCCCACTGATCAGGCCGCAACATTGTACCCTTGTAGTAAGTCACATGAGGGGGGCTGATCTGTGTCAAGTACTTGTGATCTAAACCAATAAATATAAAGTCATGATTGTGTTAAGGAAACCAATGCTGATTTGAATGAAGCCTGAACACAGATGGTGGCTCCTAGACAACAAAAGGTAGAAGGGGGCATTCAAGGAAAATGTTTTCATCTCTGTAAATTGTATTAAAATGTTACACTTACATATTACTGCTCATGAAAAATTATACCCGATGGTAGAACCATTTTAATTGAACTTCAAGGTTCTAAGAGATGTTTAGCTCCCAAGTTGTAATTTAGTATTATGTTGGGGATAACATAAATGCTACTTGTCTACAAAGGCAGATTCATTTTTGTACTATGGGATTCTTCCTCCCAGCTCTTCAGTGACAAGCGTATTAGGTTATTTAACTCCTAACATTGAATTTCTCTCATTTGCTTTCTTTTGGTCTGTGCCATTTGTTATATCTGTTCTATAGCTGCAAAAATTACATGTGACCCACAACAAAAATTACAGGTGCCGTTCAAGGCTCCACCAGGTCCTCTTGCATAACAAACCGCTAGGAGTGCCGACAAGGACAGAACTCGTCCCAGCTCAAAGCATCCAGTAGGGAAAGGAAGTCCTAAAAGTCGTTGATCGTGGCACAACCCTGCGAGGAGGTGTATGACAGCCTCAGCCTGGGCTTCAACCAGGCCACGCCTCGTACGCATTTCACTATTCCCCCAGAGCCTAATCATAGGGATCATGATTAGCCACTTGACGACTGTATACTGTACATATATAGGGCGGCAAGGAGGCTCTCCTGCGCTGGATCACGTATCTAGTCTGTAATCCAGCACTTCCAGGTGGGGGGCATGCTGGTAGCGGCCTGCTGTCATTATTCACAGCGGGAGCCGAACAGCGGGCACCGCGGACTTCGTGTCGACCAGCACCCACCGATTGTTCGTTACGCAGGCAGAACAGCAGTCTGCCTATGTAAACAAGGCAAATTGCCATTCTGTCAGAGGGGAAGGCATGGATCCTGTGTTCTTGCAAAGCACTTCTACTTCTTCCTCTCCTCTTCCTTTCTCTGTTGGGGTCCCCCAAGGTTCTTTTCTTGGACCTCTCCTATTTTCAATCTACACCTCTTCCCTGGGTCAGCCTCCCATGGCTTCCAATACCACTTCTACACTGATGACACCCAAATCTAGTTCTCTACCCCTCAGCTCAATCCTTCAGTCTCCTCATGTATCACAAATTTACTAACAGATGCATCAGTCTGGATGTCACACAGTGTGCCCCTTCCCCTGATCTCTCCACAAGCCACAATTCCAATCACTGTCCAAATCATGCCACCTCAACCTCCGCAACATCTCCAAAATACGCCCCTTTGTAACCAATGACACAACAAAGCTCTTAATTCACTCCCTGGTCATCTCTCGCCTCAACTACTGCAACTCTCTCCTCATTGGCTTACCTCTACATAGGCTATCCCCCTACAGTCCATCATGAATGCTGCTGCCAGACTCATCCACCTTACCAGTCGCTCTGTGTCTGCTACTCCTCTCTATCCATACCTCCACTGGCTTCCACTCACCCAACAAATTCAATTCAAAATACTAATAACTACTTACAAAGCCATCCACAACTCTGCCCCCAGCCACATCACCAGCCTACTCTCAAAATACCAACCTAATCGTTCTCTTTGTTCTTCCCAGGACCTCCTGCTTTCTAGCTCCCTCATCACCTCCTCCCATGCTTGCTTCCAGGACTTTTCCAGAGCCTCTCCAATCCTATGGAACTCCTTACCCCAATCTGCCCAATTATCTCCTACTCTATTAGCTTTTAGACGATCCATGAAAACCCTTCTCTTCAGAGAAGCCTATTCTGCCCACACCTAACAACTGCATTTTTATTTTCTCCATCTGATCATCCCCCACAGTTATTACCTCTTGTTACACTTGACCCTCCCTTCTAGATTGTAAGCTCTAATGAGCAGGGCCCTCTGATCCCTCCTGTATTGATTTGTATTGTAACTGTACTGTCTGCCCCCATGTTGTAAAGCGCTGCGCAAACTGGCACTATGTAAAATCCTGTATAATAATAATAATAATGCAGCCTCCACATCTAAGGACTGGTAAGCTGCAATTTATTAATGCCTAACCCCACATTCTACCCCTTCACGACCATGCTATAGTCGAATGATGACTACAGTACGGTCACACATTGCAGGGAGGGCGTTATATGATGTCCTCCTGTGCTCACGCTTTCCCCTTGCAGCACGCATCGGGAGTGATCTGTGATCGCTGCATCTGTCAGACACAGCTGATCACAGATCGGGATAAAGAGTCAATCACAGGGCCTCTTTACCATGTGTCCAGCTGTGTTCAATCACAGCTGATCACAGTGTAAACAGGATTTGCCGGTTATCAGCAATACTCTCCTCACACGCTGTCAGCGCGAGGAGAGGATTGCTGATAACCAGCAAATCTAAACAAGGGACATCTACACTGATAATCCGGTCACTGATCGTCATGTGTCCTGATTATCTATGCAGCCCCAACAGTGTCCACCAGTGCTGACTATCGGTGCCCATCAGTGCAGCATAATTAATATAAAAATTACTTATTTACAAAAGAATTTTATAGCAGAAACTAAGAAACTTTTTTTTTAATTTTTTTTTTTTTGGTTAGCAAAAAAATAAAAAAAAACAGTGGCAATTAAATACCACCAAAAGAAAGCTCTTTCTGTCTCAAAAAAATTATAAAAAATTTTTTTGGGTGCAGTCTTGCATGACCGCGCAATTGTCATTCAAAGTGCAACAGCACTGAAAGCTGAAAATTGACCAGGGCAGGAAGGGGGTGAAAGTGCCCATTAGGCAAGTGGTTAACTGAGATACGTAAAAGTGGCAGCTGTCACTAGTTTGACATTTAACTTAAAAGAGATGCTAGAAAAACTTTAGAACTGCTCGGCACTGCTTGAAAAGGTTGACCAGGCTCGTCAAATGAAAGTATGTAAATGTCTCCGCTGTAGGTTGATGCCATGCTCATTCAGGGAGAATTACATGTCTAACCCCTATTACTGTAAAGCATTATGAAGAAAAACACCTTTCAATGAGCTCTGTATATTGTTTGTCTACAGATCCTTGCTAAACAATTTTTAGAGCCACTATGTACATGTCAAGTGGTGGGATGGTATAGCCACATTGATCATGACTGTTTGCTTCCCAAACACTACTTCATAGAATGTTTTACACTTATCTTGCACTTATAAGAGCTAATAATCCTCAAACAGCTGTGTGCATGTTGGATAAATAACTATATTTTAGGCTGTAGTTGTACCAGTTGACCCTGGATGCCTAATAAGCTGTCCATTCACAGGAAACTATGTATTCTATGAATCATGATGTCATCCGCCCACCCCTCTGCCTCAGCCAATGATAGAAAGGTTTGTATTCCTTCACAGAATACATGGTTTCCCATGAAGGGCTGAGCAGCGGGAAACTGGAGAAAGTGCAGAGAAGGGAAACCAAACTAATAAGAGACATGGAGGAGCTCAGCTATGAGGAAAGATTAGAGGAGCTGAATTTATTGTCTCGTCAGAAGAGGAAATTAACCACTCGCCGACCGCAACCCCAGGTTGACGGCGACAAGGTGGCTCGATATCGCAAACTGCCGTCATATGACGGCGGCTGCGAGATCGTGCACTGTGAGCGCGCGCGCCGCCGGAGGCGCGCTCACTGTGTCCGGAGGGGCCAGGGAGCGGGTAGGGTGGATTCGATCTTCGCCGGCTACCCGCGATGTCCCCCTGCAGTGAAAGAGCGGAGGTCCGTGTAAGTAAACACGGATCTCCGTTCTCTGAGAGGGGGGAGGGCTGTGATCACAGCCTTCCTCTATATGGAAGCCATGATCACTCCCCTTCCCCTGCCAGTCAAACACTAATACAGTTAGAACATGCCCAGGGAACACAGTTAACCCTTAGAGCGCCCCCTGCAGGTTAACCCCTTCACTGCCAATGGCATTTACACAGTAATCAATGCATTTTTATAGCACTGATCGCTGTATAAATGCCAATGGTCCCAAAAAAGTGTCAAAATGGGCCGACATGTCCGCCGCAATATTGCAATACCGCTAAAAATCTCAGATCACTGCCATTACTAGTAAAAAAAAAAAAACCCAGAAATGAATTCTCATCATCCGTAAACGCGGCAACTTTTGCGCAAACCAATCAATAAACGCCAAATGCGATTTTTTTTATCACAAATATGAGGAAGAATATAAATCGGCCAAAACCGTTGGAAAAAATGTTTCTTATATATTTTTTTGGATTTGTATTTTAGCAAAAAGTTAGAAATTTGTTGGTTTTTTTTTTTTGCGAAATTGTCGCTCTTCTTTTGTTTATAGCGGCGATCAGAAATGATGCAGCGGTGATCAAATACCACCAAAAGAAAGCTCAATTTGTGGGAAAAAAGTAACGCAAATTTCTTTTGGTACAGCGTCACACGACCGCGCAATTGTCAGTTAAAGCGACGCAGTGCCGAATCGCAAAAAGTGCTCTGGTCCTAAAGTGTGAAATCCTTCCGGGGCTGAAGTGGTTAAGGGGGGATATGATCAACATGTACAAATACATAAGTGGTCCATATAGTGTTCTTGGTGTTGAGTTATTCACTTTAAAGTCATCCTAAAGGACAAGGGGGCACTCTTTACGTCTAGAGGAAAAAAGATTTAATCTCCAAATACAGGAAGGTTTCTTCTTCACAGTAAGAGCTGTGAAAATGTGGAATACACTCCCTCCAGAGGTGGTTTTGGCCAGCACTGAGTTTTCCTGACTGGGCGATCGGTGATGTGGTGTGTCAGTCTGACACACCGCATCTCCGATCTAGGTAATGGGCTTCTGTCATGGCTGATCATAGTGTAAACAGGAAAAGCCGTATACTGGCTTTTCCTTTAGTCGCGCCTGCAGACGCGAGTAGTGGAGAGCCGGTCAGCGGCTCTCCTGACGGGGGGGGGGTCTGTGCTGATTATCTGCACAGCCCCCCCTTGGATCACCACCTTAGACCACCAGGGAGCCAACCAGGACCACCAGGGAGCCCACACAGTGATGCCACCCAGAGGCCACCAGGGATGCCACCAGGGACCTCCAGGGATACCACCCTAGACCACCAGGTATGGGGCACACAATGCCCAATAGGGATGGCACTGTGCCCATCTGTGATGCTTGCCAGTGCCATCCCTATAACTGTTGCAATACCAGTGCCGCCTATCAGTGCCCACCAGTGCTTATCAGTGTCACCTATCAGTGCCACCTACGAGTGCCCATCAGTGTCGCCTATGAGTGCCCATCAGTGCCATCTATCAGTGCCCCTCAGTGCTGCTTATCAGTGCCCATCAGTGCTGCATATAAGTGCCACTTCATCAGTGTGCATCATTGAAGGAGAAAATGTAATTATTTACAAAGTTTTGTGACGGTGTGACGGGAAAAAAAATGTTTTCAAAATTTTCGATATTTGTTTATTTGGAGCGCAAAAAATAAAACCCCCAGAGGTGATTAAACTCCATCAAAAGAGAGCTCTATTTGTGGGGAAAAAATGATAAAAATGTTGTTTTGGTACAGCGTCGCATGATCGCGCAATTTTCATTTAAAATGCAACAGCCCTGAATGCTGAAAATTGACCTGGTAGGAAAGTGTTCTAAGTGCATGGTATTGAAGCCATTAAAAAAGGCCTGGATTCTTTCCTTAATGTAAATAATATAACTGGGTACTAACATTTATAGGTAAAGTTGAACCAGGGAAAATCCAGTTGCCTCTCGGGGGATCAGGAAGGAATTTTTTTCCCCGCTATAGCAAATTAGATCATCCTTTGCTATGGTTTTTTTGCCTTCCTCTGGATCAACTATGGGTGAAGGATTCTGTATAAGGGATTGTATGGTTATACATGTTTTTTTTTTTAATTGGTTGAACTAGATGGACTTGTGTCTTTTTTCAGCCTGACTAACTACGTAACTATTTTGTCTTGGGGACAGGACAGGAAGTCTCTATTCCACTGCTTGGGTACACTTAGGCAGGCCATACACAGTTCAAATCTCAGCCAGCTCAGCAGGCACCAGCTGAGATTCGAACCACATATGGACAGGCGGAATGTAACAAGTTAATCGATCCAGCATGCCGTATTTTATCTGCAATTATCGGTAGCGGCTGCTATAGCCACTAGCAATAATTACTGTCTTCTGCTGGCGTGGACGGCTTTCCCTGCCCGTCTGCTGGGAGTATACAATAGCTCGGCAAGAGGAATTCCCACATCAACCCTGGCTGGTTGCAGGAAAGAAATTTGCACCATGCATGGCTGGCATTATCTACACTATAACTTAGACCTACAGGCCAGTAATTGACTTATTTGATAAGAATAATTTGCCCAATATTCTGTTCTGCTGGTGTATAGAAACTTGTATTCATAGTTTACAGTCATTTATACTTATCGATTAATAAATAGCTCTATTCGCATTTCTCATTTTTTTCGCCTTGCTTTCCTTTTCACTGGCCAATCATTAACATTATTTCAGGTTTTGTTCTTTGGAATCTTTACAGAAAATTGTGGCCATCTTTTTGACTGAATAAACATTGTTTGATGGAAACGGCAAATGATTACTCACCTATTTATTCTTGTGCCATGATGACAGCTTCACATTTGTCTGGAGCTACAAGCTTCTCTTTGTTAAAGGTTAAATCCAGTGTTATTTCAGTTAGTATAGATTGTATCCAAAACTTAAAAAAAAAAAAAAAATCTGTTCACATGACAACAGAGCTTCCTGTATGGATGGCTACCTTTAAATTTATTTTTCTTCCTTGCAAAATATAAAAGGTTTAGAAAAGCACAGGATAGACGTAATACTTTTCACAACCGTTTTTTAATTGTCCGTTGATGCTTATGTCCCATGGCAAGATTTTGTTAGCTCCTGATTTTGTCTGATTGAACATCCTATAACTCAATATACACACACCTTTTGAGTTGTAAACTATAAAGAGAAAATATAGGTTTTTCATCAGTTATTTACCAACTATTGGCAGTTTAATAGCAAGATCCTCTCAGGCTGCATAGCAGGATGATGTCCAAAGAAGCAACCAGTCAGTGTGGGCATAGTCTGCAGTGCTGGTTGTCATTGGTTGTCACACAGCAGCACCAGCAAGGGGCACAGGCAGCGGAGTTAGGGAAGGTTAGTAAAAAAAGAGCTTAACAAGATATTTTATATGCCAAAAAATGGATAAATGGGAGGTGGTTAATTTTATCAAGAAGATGGGCTTTAAATCTGTCAGTAGCATGATGCTTAAATGGTCTTGTATACCTAGTCTAAAGCCTCGTACACACGGTCTGAATTTCGGACGACAGAACATCCGTTTTTTGTTGGATGCTTGTCTAATGTCGAAAGTGAATACGAAAATTTTCGTATAACTGAACTCAGCGCCAGAAGTGACGTTATGTTTTCAATATTTTTGCATCTTTTTTTAGTTTCTGAGCATGCGTAGTGTCGGTCGTACAATTTTTTTTTTTCATACGAAGACCGTACTAAGGGAACGAAAATCGGACGTTGTGTCGTCATACGACAAAAATGTACTAGTCTGCACATCCAGCTTTTGTCTGACGAAAAATCAAAATGGGCTGTTGAAAGGAGCATACTAACAATAAGAATTTTGGACATCAGGCCACCGAACAAAAATTCCCATCCAAAATTTGCATTGTGTGTACAGGCCTTAAGGCATGCCATACACATTACAACTTTCATATCCATAGGAATTTTCAGCTTTCACTTGCTAATAGGAATGAACTAAGGTAACCTATCAACCATTAATGAATTTGATTGCTCTGCAAACTTGTATTCATACTGTTACAAAATAATGGTTTGAAGAAAATAAATGTTATTGAATAGAAATGAATCAATACCAGGAACGCCATCAAGCAATCTGACAGAAAGTGATTGAATTTTATACCACGCTCAGTCAGGGGTTTTTCAAATCAATTGTATTATTTATTTGATTTTTGATTTTTTAAGTTTGTCAGAAAATCAAAATTTAAATATGGAATTGCTACTTGTATGGACAGCAAATCAGCCAGAGGTCATGGCCCATGCTATTTGTGCTCAATGACAGTTTTTTATACTTTAGCTGCTTGTTTTTATGCATTAGAACATATTAAAATTAATGTTGCTGTAGATCTATTATGAGTTTTATACAAAACCATCTGAAGGAAATGCACATGGTTGCTTTTCTGTGTATTCCATGCAGGTAAAAATGAGCAGCATGAAAGTGTAAGTTTACTTATAGCCCAATTTTCAAACGCCCAAAATGTTTGGGGCTTAAAAAAATGCTTTGTAGTATGGAGAGCCTGAGATCACCAGACATCCGTTTGTAAAAGTAGTAGTCTTTATTGACAAGCAAACACTTTAAAGTGCTAGTAAACTCTTGTTTTCTATTTTCACCTACAGGTAAGTTTATAATAAAGCTTTCCTGCAGGTAAAATGAACATCTCCTAAACGTGCATCGTTTAGGAGATATTTTAGTGAGCAGCGTCCGTTGACGTCACTGGTGCGCTCTTCAGGAGTGGCATACCTCCTTCAGAGTTGTGTGCAGCTGATTAGACTCCCACACACATGCATGGGAGTGACGTAATTGCGGCTCGGCCAGTCAGACACCTGAAGCCTGAAAACTCGGAAGGAAGACTGGGTGAAGATGGAAGACCTGTCAGCGTTGACAGCGCGCTGCTGGAGGGTTTCGTTTCAAGGCAAGTGTCTTATAATGTGCTAGTATGCTTGCATACTAGCACATTATGATATTGCCTTGCAGGGGAAACTTTTTAAGAGTTTACTACTGCTTTAAGTTTCTGTCAGCAAAAATAAAGGCAAAACAGTCAATAGTCCAGGTAAAATTAAGACCGCATAATGTCTCACTGCCAGTATCTCGGTCCCACACATGGGTTTAGGATTCCTGTCTTTTTCAGGGTATAAGACGAGCCTCAGACGCAAAACAGGATCTGTCACCAGACACCCCACGCTTTCTCAGCTGTAGACTACTGGGCTTCACCTCATAAATAAGTGCTCCTTCCTGTCACTTGTCAAACCTCCCTTGCAGGTGGGTTATTCCTTATGGGACCAAAGTCCATGTAATCAAGATTTAGAGGCTCTTTCCCACTCAATGTCTCTCTGAACCTCCAAATTCTGGGTCCCAAATGAGGACTTGCCAATCTAGAGAGTACTGTAAATCAGACCTCTCTGCCTGGAATACCCTGGAACCCCTCATGCTGCCTGGATGAGAAGCCCTGATTAATAAAAATGTCTCCTGAACTCTTCCATAAAGGGACCACAACCCAAATAGATAGAAAATATATCTTCCATCCAGGGCCCATCCTTGGTGCCCTGTACAGTTTGGAGATAAATATAGTATAGTATAAAACCTTTTCTGATGTATGGCAGTCTGTGGTGCCCAGAGGGGCTCCTCAAACTTAAACTCAAAGTATGTATCAAAGCTTTGCCCAGTCAAAATGACCATGCATTCAGATAGATTGGGGCCTTGGAAGCTGCTGCAGCTATGTGTAAATACCTCTTAGTGCCGGTAATTTATACCTTTCAGCAGCTTTTTTTTTTTTGGTAGGGTGACTCTGGAATTCACAATAGCAGTTATGTAGAAAGGAATTTCTCTTTCACATGGGCAATCCCTGAAACCCTTGTACAGTATATCTCCCATACCCCTCATAACATTGTATATATCCCAACAACTATAATATGTGTTTTGAAAGCTCAAGAAGCTAGTAGGCGAGTAAAATGGAGAATTTCCAAAGGTCATACTTCATAAATCCATTTTGAAGTAGCCATTAAAATGTTCCCCGCATTCATTTTAATTGAATACAGTAATTGGTATTTCATTGATTTTACATAAGTAGTGTTTCTGCTTCAAGTAAAATCGCTGTAATCTCCTTATTAATTTGTAACGATTTAATGGACATTCAAAGAGATTATTAGCTTTTTTATACTGCCATTTTTCCTATTATTCCAACAGAATACATCATTACAATATATTTTGCGCAATTCTTTGTACAATCGGTACGTTGTATTGTCAAAGTATGTTGTGGTTCAGTACTTGCCCTTCTTTAGCCTAGACAATCTCTCCTTTGGAACATGGGAGCCAGTATAGTTTTACTTCCTAAAGTAGAAGAAACACCTAACTATTTTTAAAGTGGTTATAAAGTCTCTGCGTTTCTGT
>BLSH010000574.1:762145-774224 GCA_018402905.1 Glandirana rugosa
CCCCCCCCCCCCCCCCCCCCCGATGGGACGACACTGATCCAGAAGCATATATTGTGAGCTTATTTTTCTCCTTTTATTATTTCTCCTTTTTTTATATATTATAATTTATCAGGCGCCATTTTATCTATAAATTAGGGTGTTGTGTATTTTTTGGGAGGCCGTTTGAGGTGGAACACATGCCAAGTCCTAGGAGAGAACGGCGGGGCGGTTTGTAGTATATGCACGCTGATTGAGCTGGTGCTGGTCTGGGCACAATTCTATGTAAGTGCAATAGACTGGCTGTGTTTTTAATGGTTGATTTTAATAAACGTGCTGCACAATATACCTATCATTGCTTTTTTGGGGATTTGTGATACCATACTGGAGATGAACGGGGAGAAAACACTGGAGCCAGTACCCATGCCAATATGGGCATACGTTATAAGGCTGTTTAGGTCTTTATGGCCACAAAGATCTGGTGAGTGTCACACACGTGGTGGAGCACTTTGTTTAGAGAGCTGAGAAGTTTTCACAGTTATTCATAAGGCATGGTGGATGGGACGGACAGTATCTTTTGAATTTTTTTGCAAAGTTTTGGATTTTTGCGTTTTTATATATTTTTGATCTTTTTGATTTTGATGCACGGCGGACATTTTTAAGCTGATTATGGACACTTATACATTTATACTTTGAAATAATTTTTTGACAGAGTGCACAACTATTGTAGATAACATGTAATATATTGCTGATTTAAGTTAAATAGCATTATAGTAGTAGGGTGGATAATGAACAAGACTATATAGTTTGGCACAAATATTGTATCCACATTTGCACACAATAAGGAGTAGCGCCTTACTTTACTTTATTTGTTTACTTTTTCAGTAATACTTGCTAATATTAGTTTTGCACTTTCCCCCTGCTAGTTTGAGATCACGTCCCTGTGTTCTTGATCTTAGTTTCATATTGAAAATACCACCTTCTTGAACCTTATTCACCCTCTTAATATAGTTAAATGTTTTAATCATGTCTCCCCTTTCCTCAAGACTGTACATATTAAAGGGTTTGTAAAGTCTCATGGTTTTTCACCTTAATATATTCTATGCATTAAGGTGAAAAATCTTTGCTGCGGCTGCCCCAGAGCCCCTCCCCCTTTTTTTTACCTGAACCCGTCCATTCCAGTGATGTGCATGAGCCCAGCGGCTCCAGCTGCTGTCTCTGTCCTCATTGGATAGATTGATAGCAGCAGGAGTCATTGGTCAATCAAATCCAGTGACACAAGAGTGGGGGGGGGGGCTGAGTCCTGCTGTTTGTTTCAATGGATGCAGCATTGGAACTTGGGAGCGAGCCCGCACAGGCACCCCCATGGAAAGTGGCTCTCCGTGGGGGCACCTGATGAAGGGAAGAAGCCGGGAGCGCCAGCGGTGCACCCTAGAAGAAGAGAATCGGGGCTACTCTGTGCAAAACCCTTGCACAAAGCAGGTGGGTATAACATGTTTGTTATTTTTAAAAAATGCAAACTTTTACATCCCCTTTAAGTTCCTTCCATCTCTTTTTTATCTCCACCACCTTTTCCCATTTTTCTTGCCTTTCTCTGGACTTGTTCTATCTCAGCAATATCTTTTTTGTACATGAGGTCTCCAGAACTTGGTACGGTATTCTAAATGCGGTCTAACGAAATTTTTGCTCTCGTAGTTGGAGGTGTGGCGGGGGTTTAGTATTTTTAATTGCAGACCCTATTTAATAAAAGTAGAACAATAAAATGCAGAAATAGAACATTGTTGTATTTACTACACTATAATACATTACTGAGGATTTTTTTTATCATGAATGGCCAGGTATCCTGTACGAATTCCCTAGCTCAGTCATGCGTGCACATCCAGTACAGGGGCTCCGTGAACCATGTAATCAGAGCCTCATGTGTGCAGCATTTTATCTGGCAGTGTTACCCAGCCAACCTACAAGTAATAAACATGTCTCCAAAAATAAAACCAGGCTCTTCCAATATATGGAGAATATTCCGGTTCTGCCTGCTAGGAGGGCAGTCTGAGTTTGCCCTTTAAATGCAAGCTGATTCGGTACTGTGAATGTATATATGTGCCTTACTGTGATTAGTGTGCTATGATGTTGCTGTGCTGCCCATAGGCAAAGTAAAATAGAAATGCTGTAAGCGTCCTTTAAAAAATTGGTTAAAGCAATATTACCAATTCCTAAATGTTATGGGTGCCTTAATTTTCCATTTTATTTTCACCTGGTGATCTGGCCAGTAACACACTTAGGGTGTCTCCAGTCTGGATGGAGGAGCAACGGAGGCACAATGGAACAGCAGCATTGTCAATGTTGAGAGAGGGTAGCGCTGGTAGCACTAGCAGATTTAGGCCTCATGTACACAGGATGTTATGGAAACTCTCCTAAAAGCCTTTCCTCCTGGCAGCAGCATTTTGGCAGAAAATACGCCTGATGCTTGTAAAAGTGTGTAACGCATTTAGGCGCGTTTACAGACATCAGTCGCTTGGCCATTAATTAATTTCATTGGCCATTAAAAAATGTATTCTGACCATAGAAATGAATTAATTCTGAAGCGGTAAATATGCCTAGTGTTAACAAGCATCAAGCGTTTTTTTTTTTTTTTTTTTTTTTTTTTTTTTTCTGCCAAAACTCTGCTGCTCTACATATAGGCTAACATGCAGGGGAGTTTAGAGACAGAAAAAAAAATGTCTGACACCCATAGGAGCAGCTGCAAAAATGTCCAGTGTGCATGAGGCCTATGAAGGACTTGAATAACAACTTAACCACTTCAGACCCAGAAGGATTTACCCTCTTAATGACCAGGCCATTTTTTGTGATACTGCACTGCGTTACTTTAACTGATAATTGCACGGTCGTGCGACGTTGTACCCAAATAAAATTGATGTCCTTTTTTTCCCCCACAAATAGAGCTTTCTTTTGGTGGTATTTGATCACCTCCTACGGTTTTTATTTTTTGCGCTATAAACTATTTTTTATTTTCTGCTATAAAACATACCCAATAAAAAAAATGTAATTTCTTAATTTAGGCCAATATGTATTATGTTACATATTTTTGGTAAAAAAAAAAAACAAAAAACAGCGTATATTGATTGGTTTGCGCACAAGTTATAGCGTCTACAAAATAGGGGATAGATTAATGGCGGCGATCAGATCGGACACCTAACTGACATTTTTGAGAACCAGTGACGTTATTACAGTAATCAGTGCTATAAATATGCACTGACATTGTACTAATAACACTGGCAGGGAATGGGTTAACTTCAGGGGCAATCAAAGGATTAACTGTGTTCCCTCAGTGTGTATGGGGGAGGGACTTACTGGAACAACACAGAGATCCGTCTTCCTGCATAGCAGAAATACAAGATCTCTGTCTCATCCCCTGTCAGAACAGAGATCTGCCTCGTTTACTTCGGCAGATCCCCGTTCTGTCTCTGTGGGGAAAGATCGCGGGCGGCCGGCGGATATCGAGTCTGCCGGACCCGTTGATTGGCTCCCCTGCTGGCCAATTGGCATGAGCCCACTGAGGCTAGTGCACAAATCGCTGTACCGGTACGGTGATTCACGCAGTCGAGCCACCTTGCCACAGTATAACTGCGGCGGGTGGTCAGCAAGTGGTTAAAGGACCTTTGTAAAAAAATAAATAAATAAATGCACATATTTTTGCAGGTTAAAAAAAAAATGTGCATTTATTTTTTTTTACTAGTATATTGCAAAGCATTGCACCCATGATCAGCAGGTCGTGGGTGAAATGCAGGGCTATTGCTGACTGTCAGTGTAAGCTGTCTGCTCATACAATGCCCTAATAGTTCATTGGAGCTGCAAGGCTACAGCCGTAAAGGATTTTGATACTTGTAATTCTCCTATTCATCAAACAGAACACTGTGATCAGCGCTCTCTGCCATTGGTAGAGAGCGCTGATCCGGAGTCTGTCGGCTGCTGGTTTACCAGCATGCATGTCCGACATACACATGGGCCGAATGCCGGCCGGGTTATTTTTGAACCAGCCGTTGTCTCCCGACATTTGGCCCATGTGTATGGGGCTTAAGGGCTAATAGGGGCATTTTGTTTTAAATAAACTTTTTCATATGCAAATCAAATGTCACCCCTTTGATCTGTAGGTGAATGCAATAAAGTAAACATAAAATAACAATATTGTTACTTCATTTCCCACTATATTGCTTTTAGCCATTGTTTATAAACACTTTAATGTTGATAGCGGCTGTCATTTTGACAGCTGGGAATTACCAGAAAATGTGGCTGGGCGAGAAGAAGGTAACTTGGTACATATGCTATGTGTACTTCAGAAGCTTTTTTGGGAGCATGTAATATACCCAGTATCAGCAAACTGATAATGCCAAACTCCAGGCTTTACTGTCATTCAACCTGGAATAGGACCACAGACTAATAACTCTTTTTTATGTGGTTCCTGATTTGTGAACTAGTAGGATGGATTCCTGTTAACAGATGTAGTTAATATAACAAGTTTGTGCATCGCACTTTGAATGTGAACTTTTCTTCTTTTGGAGTTTAACTAGAAATCGGTAGATTATGTTAACATAGATTGATGGTCAACAAGTATTGAGAGGGCAAAGCATTTAAACGTGGTTAACACTGGTGTGGGGAAGTTTCATCTAACATTTTGCATATATTTTGGACCAGTCCAAGCTTGTCCCCTTTTTTGGCTGAATTGTTTGACATGCTAAGAACCCATCTTGGTCTGCAAGCTCCGAAAAATTGGATTATGTTTCATCTGATATTTTTCTATGCAAATAAAAGGCAATTCTGCTGCATTGGAAGGATCCAACTCCACCCACTCTGCCATATGTCTGCCATCTGATAAACCAGGCGCTGCCTTTGTACAAACTTATTTACAGGGGACGTGCCTGTTCTTACAAAATCACTGAAGTGTGGCAACCATCGCTAGACAACACAGCTTCTCAGGTTGCGGATCTGGCCTCCTCTCAACTGTCTTTTTAACGGGTCTGTTATAACCCTTTTTTTGGATTTGGTGAGAGCAATATGCGTGCGTGTGTGTATGGTGTAGTGGGTGGTGTTATGTGTAGTTATTCCGTTGCCTTGTTTATTTTTCTGGCTTCTGTGGCTGGCCCACGTTTATTGTACAAATGACAAGTGCCAATCTAAAGCTGGTCTATTATATCTCTGCTTTTGAAACTTGTGGGGTGCATTAACCTCCTGAAAACTATTTTTCTCCCTAAATCCTTTGTTTTTCGCAATTGCCCAACCTAGATGCCCAACTCAATCTTTAAGGCTGTGGAGCGGTATCTGGGGGGGCACCCTTCCTAGATTGGCGAAATCTACTCTGATTCTCCCATTGCGTTGTGGAGGACTGACGTTACTGGACCTTCGGCTCTGATTTTGGGCCACCATCCTGGTTACTGTCCAGTGGTGGTTTGTGCACTCGGGTATAACGCAGCAGTGTGTCTTGAGGCAGCCACTCTGGAGTCTCTTACAGAGCTGGGGAATTTGGTTTACCGGGGGACCCCGGGCTTACCCTATCCTGCCATATCCCACTAGAACCTCACTTAGGGTCTGGGCTGCAGCTAGGAAAAGATTTCATCGGCCCAATAGATGGTCTCCCTTCACTCCACTACGGGGCAACCCCAACCTCCCACATCTTCCCTCCATCCCTGACCCCCTACTTTGGGCTGGATATGGGGTTAGGATTCTGCAAGACATTTTCGTAATAGGCAGGCTTCTTTCTTTTATGGAGCTTCCGGTACTTCCAGCTGCATCATGCAATGCAAGCTCAATTTACTGTCCCACTAAGTCTGGCAATGGATCCTATAGAGGAGCTACTAGCCCAAGACTGTTTGTCCAAACCTTTATCTGCCCTGTACTTTGACTTACTTATAGTTGACTCTCCTAAGGTGGACTGCCTTTGGGACAGATGGAAGGCTGACACACCTGGCCTTGACAAAGAAGACTGGGAAGACCGTCTGAGGGGTAGTGCTAAATTGTTAATCTCCTACCGGGATAGGTTGATCCAGGTAATATTTTTACACAGCATGTACTAAACACCCCTGAGATTACAGTATCTATCCTAGGAAGACTCTGGAATGCACTTGTTGTGGTGGGGATGTTGGCACATATTTACATATGTTCTGGAGTTTTCCGGGGGTAGCCCGCTTTTGGGCTGAGGTGGTTGAATTCATAAATTTCTGCCTTTAGCTGACCCTCCCTACTCCAGAATTGTTGCCATTAAGTAATCATGATGATGACCAAAGGCCTAGATGCACCAAATTGCTAAGTCTCTTGGGAAAAGTCAGTTAACTCTGCTCTTCTTATGTACAAATTGACGTATATCAACAGGAATTTCCCAAGGAAATATGAGTGCATATGGCAGCCCTGGACCCCATAGAGTGGGGTATCCCCCGTTGACCCTCTTCCTTGCAGGTTGGCTGCTATGGTCCCTCATGCAAATCCCCGATCATTTTCCTAATTTAAAATCTACTTTTGCAGTTGGAGAGCAAGTAAGGGTGACTATGGCACAGGTTGGCAGTTAAGTAGACTTGTTTCCTTTGCATCATCATCCTTTGAATTACAGGAAGATCACAACTTCATGTTAAACAATTTTTAACATTTTTTAAATAAAAGATGAACTACACTACAGCAGGAATAGGATGATTGACTGATCCCACTGCTAATACTATTTCCAGCACCATCAACTGTTTCAAGCTCACTGATTACAATGGCTCAATACATTGTCAGTATATGAGGCTACAGAATGGCAGATGTATCAGAAAAAATGAAAAAGGTAACGAAGTTTAGGAAACAATTCACTGATTATCACTATTAATGTTCACAGGATTCCAGTTATGCACATTAAGAAACCATGGTTTTGTCAGTAACTGTGCATTATCTAAATTTAATTAAGTCGACATTGTTTTTTCTTTTTAAAAGAAAATGAACTTGTTTAGCTGAAGTGAAAAATGGACAAACTGCTGGCTTACAGGATAATAGGAATAGTTCATTACCGCGTTGTCTTTGCAATGGGCCATTGTTCTTGTTGTGTATGCCAGAAAATTACTTATTCCTTAAAATTGTCCATAAACGTCACCATCCATAACTTTAAAAAATGAAGCATAGCCATTTGACACTAGACTACATATCCATGTCAGGAGGGGGGCTTTGGCTTCAGTGATGCAATTCCTCTCACTCAATATGGACAGATCTATCAATCTGATTTTCTTGGGTGTAAAAATAGCTATCACTTCATCATGAAGAATTTCCTGCAAGAAGCTATAATGGCTCCAAGGAATGTTTCATTCATAATGTTTCCCAGCATCCAGCTGCTGGAGCAAGCAGTATTGCCTAGCACTCTATCATCTTTATAATATCAAATGAGAAGACACAGTTACAAACATATATACGCCTTTTACGTCACTCTCTGTAGGCTTTTTTAAATCATTAATTTCACAACATGCATAGCAATTGCACTGTTCTTTGATAAGTGCCTGAAGAATTGTAGAAATAATGTTAATGTATTATGTTACTTTTATTAGTCCTAGAGCAGGCATGTCAAACTGCTGTATTAGGCCACATGGTTTAATGATTTAGATTGAACAAGGCCCCAGCTGTTAAGGAAGGTTTTTAAAGTGACACTAAACCATATCCTTATTATCCAAAAATAATCTATACATATCAACTACTTAATGTCCTTGTAATCTATTTTTCATAAAATGATTTCTGTGGTTTTCTGTGTCCTTGTAACATCCTCTATGAGCGCCTGAACCTCTTCTTTCCTCCCTCACTTTCATTTGTAATGAGCAATGTGCGCATCAGTTGTCATGTACACTGCTGTATGCACGCTACAGATCCCATAATCCATAGTCCCTCGTCCATCTCAAGAGCAAGAGAGGGTGGCTATGTTCCTTCATATCGTGGGACAATGGAGAACAAACGTGACCACCCTCTAACACGAAATCAGATCACAGCAGCAAACAAAAGGAATTTGCAGGAGGCTGGGAGCAAATTTTTTTATACATCATGAGTTATAAGCTTGTACCTTCAGGTGATTAGACACTGGCAATCTTTGGAGGAAACGCTCCTTTGGGACACCTCCTCTATAATCCTACCACACTCTGTGAGTCCTCAAGTTTTTTTTGCTAGTGTCTGTAGGTGATAGACCTCTTCTCTTTCCCCGAGGAACTAGGTCCACTAATTTATTATTTTCCTTTACTATTTTTCTCCGTCAGCTCTTATTGTATTCTAATTCCTTCACAGAAGCAGATTATCTGGATTGGTTCAACCTCTGTGAAACCTTGGGAGCTATACCTGGACCCTGTGCTGTGGGGATGGACTGTAATGTTGCTTTGGGCACTGAATCTTGATGCAATGAATTGAAGCTGCATGTTGCCATACAGGTCTAGGTCTGTGGCCTATCGCTATGACACCCAGTCCCTGAAGACGCCTTCAGGGGTATGCGCACTGTGACTGGCAAATCCTGAACTTCATGTACAGTCCAGTGTCGTGGACAAGTGAGAAAGGGTCACCCTCTAACTTTGACCATTACTGTGTAAAATGGGTTTGTTTGGAATGTATTCACTTCACAGTGCAAACTTTTTAAACTTGCCTCTAAAATTCAACCACTCAGAGTTCAGTTTCAGGAGGAGGACCATGTGTTACATCACACCACTTTGACACTTCCACCTAGAGCCCTTATAAGGTACTCAGTCACATCCTCTCGTCCTTTTGCGTTTTTGCGCACTGCTTCTGGACACACTTAACCTTTCTCCCCACACTGCTCTGTGAGTGCCCCACAGAGAAGTACTTTTACGTGTATTGATGGAGGAGACCAATCAAAAGAGAGCCAATTTTAAACGACAGGTGAGCGTTTGCTCTACCGAAGGCCTGCACAAGACTCAAAGTGGCAATGCGTTCCTTGCATGAGAGCAGGACCCGGTTTTAACACCTCAGCATTTGATTCTAGCTCTATTTCAGACATGCAACAAAAACAGAATATTCTGCATCCATGTCACAATTCCTCAGGCAAGCTACAGCCTTAATTTAGCCATCTTTTTCCAGGGCTCAGAAACACCCCACCTCTTCTCCTGCTCTAGTTTCTTAACCGGAGGCAGATCCTGATATGCTTGGTCCTAGAGGATGCTGAGTCATTGGGGAATGAAGAGGATGTGGAGAAAGTGTTGGAGGAAGCTGCAGATTTCTCTCTCCAACATTGTCGCTATATTGAAGAGGGAGCTTAACGCAAAATGTTTGCTAGTGTTGAAAAGTTAATTGCCTCTGTCTGCAAAATCCTCTTTAACCTGGCAGACCTAGCCCTGCAACCAGCTTTTGCTGCTATTTCTGTATGGCAAGCTGCAGCTCATCTCCCTAACAACTCTCAGTAAAAGACAATTCAGCTACTTTTTGATCAACTTGAAAATAATCTGCTCTCCAGCTTTTCCTGCGCCTAGAATACTTGGGTTTGATCCTGGATACATCCCAGACAAATGTCTTTCTTCCATAAAATAAAGTCCCTTCTTTAAGAGCTCATAACGGTGCCTTCTTTGAAGCAGTACCCTTCACCCAATTCCATTCATGAAATGCAATGATACTTAAATGATACCTTAAAATGTAACATACATATGCTAAGTATATAAGAATAAACATTGACTTGTCTAAATGTAGACAAAACGTATAAGGGTAACGTTAGTTTTACCTTTTTCCCAGTTTTCTGAGTGTCTTAATTCCCTGCCTCAGAAGTGCTTACATTTTAAAAAAATGTAAATGACAGCAGTTTAGGATTCATGTTCTTTAGTGTCGTATTATATGTGCATAATGTTTCTTGTTGCTGAGTGCTGCATTTTCTGCTAACTTCTATGTGGATTAAATCTGATGCACAGGGAAATATGCAGCTTTCCAGCATCCAAACGCAAATGAGCATTTAAGACATAAAACTATTCTCAAGTTTAAGTATAGAAATCTAAATCCACTAAAGGCATAGAATTAGGATTAAGGGATATAAAATAATACCAAAAAGAAATCACAGGGAAACAGCAAGGGCAGTAGTGCTGAACATTACAGTTCTTTTATTAGCAGGATTGTCTTAACTTTCTGTGTGAGATTGTGAGGTAGATGAATAAACTTGAAAGCCTAATTGAAGTCACAGAAATAGGTATACAGTCAGACTTTGTACTAACAACCTTAATTTTCATAGTTTTACCTCCACTTTCCTGGTACAGCAAAGAATCAGATTGACCAAATGTAATTATACAGGTCAATAGACACCAGAGTTTGACCCAGAGCTGTCAGTAATATAACATACATGGCCAGATACACCCCCTTCCCAGCATTTTAAGTCTGGATGAGGACACCTGTGCCGAGGGGGTGTGACTGCTACTGCTCTGCCAAGGGTATTTAACCACTTAAATACCAGGCACTTTTACCCCCCATTCCTGCCCAGGCCAATTTTCAGTTTTCGGTGCTGTCGCACTTTGAATGACAGTTGTGCATGCAACACTGTACCCAAACTAAATTTTTATCATTTTGTTCACACATATAGAGCTTTATTTTGGTGGTATTTAATCACCACTGGGGTTTTTATGTTTTGCTAAATAAACAGAGATGGAAAATTTTGAAATATTGTTCTAAATAAATTTAGCTCAAGATGTATTCTGCTACATTTGTTTGGTGAATATAACCCAAATCAGTGTATATAATTTAGTCTGCAGAAAAATTAGTGCCCACAAACTATGATATATATTTGAACATTGATCAATCCTGATGTACTGGACTATCTCAGTTCTTGAAGCCCTAAAATGGCAGGACCGTAGAAATACCCCCAAAATGACCCCTTTTTGGAAAGTAGACAGTCCAAGCTATTTAGTATGAGGCATTGCGTTTTTTTTTTTAATTCACAATTTTTTTATTTTTTTTTTGCATGCTGTCACCAGTGCAGTACAGCATCATCATATGACGTGACAGTACAGAAAAAAAGTGATTTGTTTATTACATTTTTTTTCTTTTTCTTCCTTTTTTTTTTTTTTAATCACACTGTGACCAGAGCATTATAATGTTACCATAGTAACTAGGGTTGCACCGATACCACATTTTTTACCATCGAGTACAAGTACCAATACTTTACCTTAGGTCAATATAGTTCAATACAATGGCAGTGCCAAAAAATTCTAAAATATATGTCCAACTAATCAAAACTATGGCAAATATGTACCATCAAAGGTACCGAAAGTGTGTGTCCTTAGACTTGCTCAGAGTGGTAATGCACAACATTCATAGTAGAATAGAAAATTCTCCTGGAAATGGAAGGGGTAAACTCTTACCAGATACCAGTGGAATATAGGTTGTATGAAATCCTAGAATCGCTGGGTGACGTCCCATCTTCAGGTCCTCATTCAGGATTCCTCCAAATGTGTGCCACCACCGATATCCGAATCAGGGTCACTCCAAAGGTAGATGGGGGTCAATCGGTGTGATTCCAAAAACCCATATGCAAAGTGGGAAAGAGGAGACCCACCATAGTGTGATACTGTTTTAAAATTTATTCCACAAATGTTTCTGAACACTTACTTGAAATATAAAATAAGAAGAGCTCTTCAAATGGAAATAAAAATGCTGGTGACCGAAAGGAAAACCAGACCCAACGCGTTTCGACGCCAAAGGTCATCATCTGGGGGTAGTGGCCGATACCTATTTTTTGGTCATGTGACCATTTTTTAAAAGGAATGAAGATTTCTCTTAGTTTTCTTTATGAAATGAAGAATTGGAACTCCAAAAGACTCGTGAAAGAAATAAAATGCTTTTATTTGCTTGTCAAAAAGTTCTGAAAGTTCAGATTGCACAGAGCATGTTAAAAAATGTCAATGAATGTAAACTTCACAACCAACCAAGTGCAATACAGTTCTGTAGTTTAGGTATGAGGAGGAACTAGAACAGTATCATTCAGTCTCAGTCAAAAACTAAAAAAGACATAGCGTTTTGTAAAAAAACAAAAAAAAACATGTCGTGTGCTTGTTTCTACTAGTGCAACTTCTCCACATTTGTGAAAGAAACACATTTCACAGTCACAGAACAAATTCATTATTTGTTCCAGGAT
>BLSH010000574.1:792571-808171 GCA_018402905.1 Glandirana rugosa
AGGACCTCTGCTCGTACCCTCCTGCTGTTCTACCTTCGAACTCTCATCCTCCAGAACCCTCCTCACCTCTTATTCACAGTTTTTATAACGTGGGTTTTGTGTAAAAACTTCAGAAGACCATGGGCACGGATATTGACTCCCGTAAAATCTCTTCTAAAGATACCTAGACCAACTCGGTGACGTTGTGTATAACCATCAGGAACTGATTAGGTGGTTCATGGGTCTTCGTTACGGTGAGTTGTGCAAGAGGTTCCAATATCGCTTTTCTGACAAGGTGTTCTAAAAAAACAACATAGTAAGGCCTAGTCCTTTCCATCCTTATCAACCAAATTTTAGCATGCTTCTTTATTAGATTGATTTGTCTGTCAAAATGTCTTTAAGAATACTGGGACAAAAAAAATCTTGTGGAACAGTCTTTTCGCTATAACCTTGGAGAACGTGTTGAGTGGCATTGCTTCTGGGTACTTGGTGGATTAGTCAAGGACTACCAATATGTGTTGCAGTGGCTCAACCAGATCCATAGAAATCTTCTCTAAAATGCCCTCAGTTATAGGCACGGGTACCAGAAGACTTCAAAAATGTGTTTTGGGTGCAATATTTTTGACACTTATTCTCCACTCCTCCCAAGACCTCCTACTCTCAAGCTTCCATCTTGTCGTCCTCCCATGCTCGTCTCCAGGATTTATACCAGAGCCTCTCTCATCCTCTGGAACTCTCTACCTCAACCTGTCCGGCTATCTCCTACTCTTACTACCTTCAGTCGAACCCTGAAAACACATCTCTTCAAGGAAGCCTATCACGCCTCCAGCTAATCTTTTACCACTTCCATCAGCTCATTCCCCACAGTTACAACCTTTTGTATTACCTGCCCCATGCTATTAGATGTAAGCTCTTCTGAGTGGGGCCCTCTTAATCCTCTTGTATTTTATTTTACTGTAACTATTGTCTTCCTTTTATATTGTAAACTGTTGGCGCTATATCAATCCTGTATAATAATAACTTATTGAAAGGTTTTCACTACTTAACTACTTTGTTAAAGTGGTTCTAAAGCCTAAACACTTTTTACCTTAATGCATTCCTTGATCAAAGGAATCAAGCAGGTTATACGTAACATCCCCCCCCCTTACTTACTTGAGCCCTCATTCAATCCAACGCTGTGCACGTCTGCAGCTCTTCTCTCCCCTCACTTCCATATCTCACTGGCTTTGCTGTCAATCAAAGCTAATGATGGGGGGGCGGGACCAAGTCCTGCTTTTTGTATCTTAGCAGGGCGCAAGCACACACGAGTGCCCCCATGGAAAGCGGCTTCCCGCTGAGGCACTGGACAGGGAGAAGAGGAGGTTTCAGGGCTGCTCTGTGCAGTTCCTTTGCACAAAGCAGGTAAGTATAGAGTTGTTTATTTAAAAAAAGATTTTCCTTTACAATCATTTTCGGCTTTAAATGCTGTTCAATCCTATCTTTGTTTTTTGTTCTACCCCTAAATGACCACCCAAAACATGAAAATGGGCTATATCCATCACATCCTTGTGTGAGACTGGGTAACCACCAACCTCTCCACATCTTGTTCCATAAGGCGCCCCAGTGGGCTACAGTTAGCTGTCTTACCTGTTGGGCGCTTAAGCTTTTCATCCCCTTGCTGCTTAACTTTTGCCAGTATGAGTGGTTTTACAAGCTCCTCCATTTTGTTCAGTAATAGGTGTCTGTTTAAGGCATTGCCTGCATCTAAACACCAAGTTGTAAGGTGACATGCTGAACTGGTATGAGCAGTGGCAAACTACGCATGAGACAAGGACACACGGGAACAGTCCAAGAAGGTTTGTCCTGCACTTTTGTTCAGCAACACAGCAATCAAACACAGTTTTGAATGCAGGAGGGCTTTGTATGGCAAGTCCATAGCATAAAGCAAACAAAACATCTGCTCGTCTGAGCCACTAATCGCTCCTGACTAACAGGGTGTCGGCTCACATATACAAAGGCCCGTGCACAGTTGAGTCTACTAAAGTGGTTTGGCCTACCTGGTAAGATGTGGATCAAGGAATAGAGGCTTTATCCCATCTACAGCTCTTCATACTCGCCAGGCTGCAGAACCTAGAACAGGACTTATTAAGACTATGGGAAAAAATAAAGTTTGTTCTATCTACACAAGTCATAAAACATGGAGAGTATGTGTAAAACCGAGGTGACGCATATACATTGTCCACAATCCCGTCTGCTATTGTCTCCTAACTATATATTTCCCTCTTAAATACACGGGAGGGGGATCTGATATATTTTGCATTTTGTTCAGTTCCATATTTCATTTTCTTTTAAAGACAGATACTCTTTATGAAGATATCAGGGATCTGGTAGTCCCCTGATTTTGCCTCCTCCTCTTTCTCCTGCTCAAACAGATTAGGCATTTGCCTAATCTGGCCACTACATCTTTCTGAATTATTTTGCAGTGGTCCTCTGCTTACAGAGGAACTTGTGAGCCCATGAACCACAGCTGGGGCATCTGAAGGCAGTTCAGGTTCTGCAATGGTCTCCTTAGGAGGTTTTTGCCAAGCAGTTACCAAAACCAACTTGGTGTAATGTTTTCAGTTACGCAAAATGATCACAGTTAAAGTGTATGTTACCCCAATATTTCATATAATTGATATGTTTGTTGTATCACGTGCTTATGTTAAAACGTATTCAGTTCTATTTGGATTTTTTGCTTTGTGTGAAATCTCAGGTGATGCTACCAGTTTCTTTGCATTTGTATTTCAAACTGACCATGCTAGACATAGAAGCACATCCTTTCCAGCATGTTCATTATTCTGGTTGTGCTGGGAGAGCAGCCTGGCTGTGTCCTCCAGTGGCTAAAACTTGTGCTGACACGGTCCCCTCTACAGCTAATCATTTGGAAGATCTTTCTCTGCCTCCTGCTGACACACCTCCTTGCAGTCCTGACCCTAGCTCCTATGCAGTTGAGAACAGATGTCATATGGTCAAATGTAAAAAAAAAAAAATAATAATTTGTATAACGTGTATATATACACATTTCTATTTTAAACTGAATGGGTTGTTTTACAACGTGAGGGTTCACATATACTTTAATTGTGGCAACGAGGATCATTAAAAGAAAACCAATTCTTTACCATTTAAAGATGGGATGACATCTCGAGGTTGATGAGTTTATTGAGCGCACTCATTTGTCCCTGAGGACTTCATTACGATCACATTGCATCTGCTTCTGGTAATAATTTGCAGAATTGTTGTAGACAATGTTATAAAATGATTCATTAATACATCTAGCATATTAATGAGAAGTTCTTGAACTTTCAATACTGAAAATAATTGGGTTAACACATGCAAGACCTTTTGAGAGGAGGTAAAAATTGTGCTTATGACTTCTTTGCTCAAGACATTTTCTTTTTGTCGGTTTGGAGTTTGTGGGAATTTTTAAATATTTTATTACTCTGGGGCTGCCGAAATAATGCACACATTTGGTTAATTATTGAGATGTTAACCTTTTGCAATTCATATGTTTTGTGTTATGTTGCCGTACTAAAATGTTTGTGAAGCGGTATTGTAAAATAAATCAGTACATCACTTAGGTGGTTATTTTTTTAATTGTTGGTATAACTGTGACCAGTTATAAGATTGAATAGGCAGAACTTTATAACTTTTTTTTGCCGTGGATTAAATTATGTTAACCCAAGTATGTTTATTTTGTCATGCCCTTTATTTATATAGCGTTGTAGAATATGCTGTCATATAATGATGATAGTAAATAGAGTTTCACAGAATGCATATAACCCATATGATTTTGGCAGTGAAAACTAATCAAATTTCTGTCTTGTGTTTCTAGTTGCCTGATAATGTCACATAATGAACCTCAGGACACCCAGGTGAAAGAAGATGATGAACCCCCTACTGAACAAGATAAGAGGAAGAGAATAGTAAGTGATAGAACATGACATGTAGACTCCACGTCACAATATCCCTAATAACAACTGCAGGTCTTTTTCTGAATTTCAGTCAGTGCAAGGAAACACGCTTTTATAGATATTTAGAGATACCATAACAATTGTATTACTCAGAACCCTCACAGGACCCCCCAGGTGAAAAATGTGCATGGGAGTGGACTCAAAAACTGGGACAATCCCCAATTCTCATACAAAAATTCTCAAGAGAAGTACATTTTTCATTATGACTAATTGCTTTCATTAACCAGAATTCTCTGAAGTTTTAGGTGAACCTAAAGTCATGCATCCCATTATCCATTACAGCAGTATGGCTATTTTTCAACTTTCTTCAGCAGACCAAGTTTTCAAGAAAAAGTGACAGGAAGGGCTCATTCACACATGAAGTTGCAGAGAGGTAACACTCTGTATCGTGCTTTTACCACCCCCTAATCACTACCCCCTTTATCTGCAGTGGCTGGGGGTGTACACAAGCTGCAGCCATGATGCTTATACCCCCTGTCACTTTTGACGTGATTGTGGCATGCTAGTGCAGGGATCAAAGGGTTAAAGCAGGCAGTGAGGAGGCGATACAACACCTCTCTCTCTCTGTCAAATGCTGAAGGGTGATTTGAACATGTGAACGTGCCCATGGAGGCAATACAGAAGTGGGAAGTAACACGACCCCTTTTCACACTGAGGCAGTTTTCAGGCACTTTAGCGCTAGAAATAGCGTCTGTATAATGCACCAAAAAACGGACTCCCATGCCGTCTGAGTGCTTTCACACTGGGGCGGTGCACTTGTGGGGTGTTAGGAAAAGTCCTTTGGGGTGGTTTGGGAGCGGTGTATACAGCACTTCCAAAACGCCCCAGCCCATTGCAATGAATGGTCAGCGCTTCCGAAGCGCCGCAACACGGGCGCTTTTAACAAATTCTTAATCCCTTCTTGGGGGTTAAAAGCGCCCTGCTAGCAACCAAAAAGCAACGTTTAAGCACTTGCCCACCAGCCGCCATCATTCTACTGCGGCAGGTTGGCTTGTTCCCGCGAATCATCGTAGCTGTACATCGGTCGCAGGGATGGGTTTTGTGGGCGCGCGCGCCCACTGGCCAGCAGGGGAGTCAGCCATTCAGCGGGTGGGGCAGACTTGATGTCCGTCGGCCACCCGCGACCATCCCCTGCAGTGACAGAACGGGGATCTGCCTGTGTAAATAAGGCAGATTTCCGTTCTGACTGGAGATCACACAGATCCTGTCTATCTGCTATGCAGGAAGACGGATCTGTGTGTTTCCCCAGGCAGCCCATCCCCCGTACAGTTAGAACACACAAACAGGGAACACATTTAACCCCTTGATCACCCCTAGTGTTAACCCCTTCCTTGCCAGTGTCACTTATACAGTAATCAGTGTATTTTTATAGCACTGATTGCTGTATAAATGTCACTGGTCCCAAAAAAGTGTCCGATCTGTCTGCTGCAATATCGCAGTCCCACTAAAAATCGCTGATCGCTGCCATTACTAGTAAAAAAAATAATAAAAATGCCATAAATCTATCCCCTATTTTGTAGACACGATAACTATTGCGCAAACCAATCAATATACACTTATTGCGATTTTTTTTTGACCAAAGATATGTAGAATACATTTCAGGCTAAACTGAGGAAGATATTATTTTTTTAACATTTTTTTTTTCAAAATTGTCGCTCTTTTTTTTGTTTATAGCGCAAAAAATAAAAAACTGCAGAGGTGATCAAATACCACCAACAGAAAGCTCTATTTGTGGAAAAAAGGACATAAATTTTATATGGGTACAGTGTTGCACAGTTAAAAATAACGTGACTAACAAATTAAAGTATAGCTCCGCCTAATACTTTTTAAGCAGTTACAGATTTTTTTTTTTTTTTTTGGTAGTACTAGTAATGGCGGCGATCAGCAATATTTAGCGGGATTGCGGTGGACACATCTGACACTAAGTGACACACTTTGGGGACCAGTGACCCCAATACAGTGATCAGTGCTAAAAATATACACTGGCACTGTATAAATGGCAGGGAAGGGGTTAACATCATGGGTGATCAAAGCGTTAAATGTGTTCCCTGTGTGTGCTTTCTACCTGTAGGGGGATGCTTTGACTAAAGGAAAACAGAGATCCATGTTTCTGTTTAGCATAAACATGAGATCTCGATTTTCCTTTCTGGCAGAACAGCGGTTCTGCCTTGTTTACTTAGGCAGAACGCCGTTCTGCCTCTCTACAAACGATCACCGGGTTCCCAGCGGCTGCTGGATCTGCTGATTGGCTCCCGTTGTGTCCAATCACAGCGGGAGCTGGGTTCCGGTGGCACGCTTGGCTGAGAGCCGAAGAGGATAATTACATACAGGTACGTTATTTTGCGCTAAAGGGCTACCCTGCTACAGTAAATGTACATGGGGTGGGTCTTAAGCGGTTAAAATCAGTCTAACACTGCCCTCTGCAGATAATTCTGCTGTTCAAGGGTGGCTACATTGCTCCTCTATAGGTAGTGGAGGAATAAGCGTAGCCACCCTAATACAGGAGATATATTATGTATGTGGCCGGATCAACGGGTGCAAATAAAGGAAAAATAAATAAAAATAATAATTCTAACCCAAATGCCACATCTAAGGTTTGGTAAGCTGCAATATATAAAATATTTTACCACTTCACTAATTTTGCTTTTGAAATGTTCCACAAGGGAATTTTCTAGTTTTCTAATATATTTTGGGTATGTGTTCTGTGAAACACCATTCTTGCTGTGTCCTGCTAAAAGGATTTCTCTTTTTTTCCTGTTCTGGTGACAAGAAATGTCATTGTGGCTGGAAATGGAAGGAAACAGTTAGGCCTCATTTACACTGCTGCTGGTAAACGGACGTTTAGAGGCATTTAGGCACTTTTTTCAGCTGCCCCTGAACTTTCCTCTATGTTATCTTATCAGTACATTTACACAGGGTCGTTTAAGGTCGTTTCTAGGCAGTTGAGTTTAGTGGCTTTTTTGGAACGCAAGAAAATGGGTTCAGAGGCATTTGAGACGCCAAACAGCTTGTAAACATGGTAACGCGTCTAGGAGCATTTCGCTTACAAGCGTTTCCATTTTAAAAAAATATATATATTTTTTTTAAAATGCTCCTAGACGCAAACAGGACAAAACGCGGCATGCAAAAAGCGGCAAGCGGGTGTTTTAGACGCCGGTTTCTAGCTGTTAAGCTAAAACTTTCAGGAGAGGTTGAAACTGTGTGCCGTGTAAATGGAGCCTTAATGACCTTTCCAGTCTTCCCCTATTTTTTTAATTTCCATTTTTTACCTTTTAGAGCGAATTTCTCTAACTTCCTGTCAATGTAACAAAGTCATCGCTAGCAGAGGCTACAGACAGCAGAAACAAACAAAAAGGTTTTGGCTGTTCTGTGCTCTATCCAAAATAAAAATACATTTTTGTGGCTATAAGTACAATGAACTCATTATATGATAGTTCCAAAAAAAGTCAGTTTCGTTGAGAAAGGAGCTTAAAGTGGAGGTCCGAGGTAAAACAAAAAAATTTAAAGTCAGCAGCTACACATACAGTAGCTGCTGACTTTTAATAATAGGACACTTACCTGTCCTGGAGTCCAGCGATGTCTGCACCCACTGGCGATCTTTGGATCAGGGAACGGGTGCAGCTGCCTCCATCGCGGGTAAGGGAACCCAGATGTGTAAGCAGTACAGCTTCACGCCAGGCATCTTACTGCGAATGCCCGAGGCTCTGCCGCGCTCTGCTATTGGCCAGGTGGCCAGAAGCAGAGCAAGCAGGGAGGAGGGAGCCGGGCTGCTGATGTCTGTCTAAAGACAGGTGTCCTCTTCCCCCTCCTCCCCCCCGAAAGGTGCCAAATGTGACACCTGGGGGGGGGAGGAATCCAACCAGCGGAAGTTCCACTTTTGGGTGGAACTCCGCTTTAATCAACTTGATCAAATGGGAAGATCTTGAAATAATAATCATTTTATCACGAGCAGCCTGTCACTGGAGTTAACAGCTGATATTTAACGGGCCAGAAATCTTATTGGTTGGCCACCACATTTTTTATATCAGTGCTGCATGCTTTCTGATGCATTGCAATGATGGGTAATGTTTAGTTTGACGTCTGCATCTATGCCTGCAAGGTTATCCCAGGACCTGTAGCTGTCAGCCTTTACTCATTCATCAGTCATCTTATCTTGTCATGTTAATTCAAAGGTTTAACTGCTTAAACATCTTTCGATTTGTTTGTTCACTCTTCTGAAAGAGCCACAAGCCCCCTAGAGCAAGTCATTTTGAAAGCAAGCAAAGATGAATATTGTGTCTCCGCTTGCATCTCTTCCCTGCATACTTATTTTCTGACGTCAGTCACCATCTTCAGCCGACTAGCAGCACACAGGGCCTTACACTTTCCGCAATCAAGAATCCAACTGTATAACGAAAGCTCTGCAATTACACAATTTGAAGTTTAATTATTACTTTCTGACTTCATCTTCTCCATGATAATTAGAACAGTTTACAGAAAGCGTTTTTAGGATTTTTAGATAGGACGCTGCTGAGAGGCTCATACTGTACATGGCAATTGTGCCATTCTTGCTGTTTGTGGGATGCACTTGTCATTCGACTGTGTGTTTGTGTAGGCAGACATTAAACCCGTTAGCAAACTATTTAATTAACACAAATGTGGAAATGGATGGCTTTTAATGACTTTGCTGTTTAATATTTGCAAAGTGTTAAGAGAACAAAAAATGCTGCTTACACTTTTCTGGCTTTGAGCTATGTATGTCGCTGTTTATTTTGGATGAGGCTACATAGGATCTGACAATCAGCTGCTCATGGAAAGTGCACTGTCCTGTGGCTTGTTCCTAATGTCTACAGAACACCATGAATTAGATGGAACACTTGCCAATTGTAGAAAAGGTTTGCAATCTATAATATATTTTGGTCCAGAATTATCACAGGAAACACAGTTGCCGCTCTTTTCATTAATGTCACATTATTCACAATTTCTTTATCTTTAGCGCGATATATCTTTTTTTTATTTAGAATCTATAATAAGCAGTCATGCAGTAAATAAATCTTGCTGTAATGGATGGGCGATACTTGTCGCCTTGCATGCGATCATTTTGAGGCAACTAGCGAGAGTCTGACCCGGGTTTTGCCAGCTACCGTGGCAGAGCTGGTTCTGGCCCGGTCTTTCTGGTCCACTCAAACCCCTCTCCACCTGCATTTATTGCCCAGGAGGAGGGCAGAGGAGAGCTCTATCCTGGATCTCAGAGGGAGAAAGCTGAGTGAGATCTGTGTGCTAATTTGGACTCTAAGAACAAGGTTTGCACTGTGCTTATGTTTTGTGGGTGTCGGGGACAGCCACTCACTGTAGAAAGAGGAACCCAACTGTATAGTTTAGCGCCGAACGGCGAGGTTTTGTTTGTTTTCTTTTTTTGGTATGTGCTTTGACCTTGCAAACCTGTGACAATAAACCTGATAAGCCACCAGATTTTAAAGAAACTGACCACTATGCTGAATCTTTGCCTCTGAAAAGTGATCCCCACAAGCTAATCTCCCGTAGTATATATAAATATGTATTGGGGTTGGACAAAATTACAGAAACCATCCAAGACGGCCTGAATTCTCCTGTGAATTGACAAATATAAGTCTTAGATGGTAGATAATGAAATTTGATACCACGGTCAGTAAACCATGTCGACCAATCTTATGCTTATCAGAAGATGTTTTCCCAGAACCTGTATATGCCGTCATAACATTTGATACTGTAGCTTGCGACACCACAAATAAATTGGCAACTTCAGTCACAGAGGTACCAGCTAAGCAGGCACCAACAATTTCCCTCTATTAAGCTCAGTAAGCTCTGACATCACTCAGTATTACAAGCAGCGCATGCAGTGAATGATGAAAGTAAGGCTTCCCACCTGTTAGCTAGGTGTCTCATCACACAGCAGAAGCAAAAATATGTTACATCACTTGCGCTTTCAATGTGAAACATGGTGTCACTTTCATGCCTGCAAATCATGTATATTGTACATATATAGTATCTCACAAAAGTGAGTACACCCTCACATTTTTGTAAATATGTTTCATGTGACAACACTGAAGAAATGACACTTTCCTACAATGTAAAGTAGTGAGTGTACAGCTTGTATAACAGTGTAAATTTGCTGTCTCCTCAAAATAACTCAACACACAGCCATTAATGTCTAAACCGCTGGCAACAAGAGTGAGTATGCCCATAGGTGAAAATGTCCAAATTGGGCCCAATTAGCCATTTTCCCTCCCCGGTATCATGTGACTCATTAGTGTTACAAGGTCCCGGGTGTGAATGGGGAGCAGATGTGTTAAATTTGGTGACAGTAGTTGAAAAGTGTATGGCACTCACCTTTGCCCAGTGGAAACAAATATATCAATTACAACTTCATTAAAGATAATAATATCATCACAGTGATAATGAAAACTGCTTGAAATATTCACAATAGCACAAAAAATGCAATAATAAAAAGTCCATAGAGTTGTGATAATAATAGTGTAAAAACAAGAAATTGATGATTCATTCAAATAATTCCCTCTGTGAGCATAAAAAGAAAAATTCCTTCAACCATGCTCTGAAAGGTGCTGAAGTGCAAACTAAAAAGTCCTTCTCAAATCTTGTTGATAAAAAGTGCTCCACCACAAACGTGTGACAGGGGTTCACACTCACCGAACAACAGATACAAATACGCCAAATGAGTATATGGTGCTGCTTACATCAACCAGAGGCGGTATCAATCATCTTTCCCCAAGGTAAACAAATGGCAAAATCTTCATTGCACAACACAGTTTATTAAAAGCGATTAAAACAGTACAAGAGTCTTTAAAAAGTTCACTCACATGTTAGTGTGCCAATATGCCGGCACAGACAGTTCACAGCATGTGTGGATGCGGCTGGCTCCGTGCCTATGCGGCGAATGTCGGAACCAAGGAGATCAGAAGTGACGTCAGGAGAAGCCGTGGCTTTGATGCATATCGTGTTCCACTGCTGGAAACTTTTACTTGATAGCACGCCACTGGCCCAGTCAGCTGCGTCCATGGAATTTCCCGCCCAGTAGCTGCACATAACAAGCAGGATGTCATTGACCAAATATAGCCTTTAGGGCATCAGGGACATTGGATTTCCACCCCTCCCCTCCCTTATTAGTGCTAGCGCTAAGGATTGTGAGTGCTTAGCCCACTTGTGGGCTTTGCAGACATAGGGGATCTGGCACTAGGGAGATTGGGACCAAGTGGACTAGCCTCCTTCATTTTGAGAGACAACCTTCCTTGCATAAACTCCTTAATGAAGTAGTGACCTGGTTCTGGCTCTCAGGCAACATCCAGTTTGGCATTAACTCCTTCAGGAGCTTCGACCTTAGGGACCATCCTGTCCAAGGCAGAATTCTCAGTTGCCTTTGCACTGTGTTCGAACAGCTGGTGGATATTTGTAAAGATTTGAGAAAAGATGACCGTAGGAGATCTAGGTCTCTGTCCCCACAGGAGCTACCTTGTGACTCTCCCCTACCATTCTTGTTAAGGTTAGATGAGGAGGAGGCAGGGAGAGATCTCCTTTGAAAGTCCACAGTAAGTGGTTTCACAGAGATGGTACACAAGAAGTTAAAAGTGTCATTACTGGAACCTTCAGGCCCTACGGTATCAGCACAGGAGCCTTGGAAAGTGCCCTAACAAACCAGTTTCTTTCTGCTGCATTCTCATACTGAAGCATATCTGTACAAGGGCTGGGCCCATCCGGACATGTTGTTTGCGCCCCTAAGTTCATGAAGCTATACCTGATAGAAGACCGTTTCCCCAAAAAGTGGGCAGTCCCTGCTGTGAGCCCTGGTGTACTGTACTGGAGGACAATGTAGCGGTGTTTAGGGACCCTGCCTACATTCCTATGTTTCTGCTTCATCAGCAACACCTACTCTTTGAGGTGGGGAAAACAACATTTTCAGTTTGTGGCTGTTCCCTTTGACCCAGCAACAGCACCATTTACAAGGTTCTGGTCCTAGTTTTGGCTCTTTTGTGAGTCAGGGTTATCTCCATTCTGGGGTATATGGACAACCTCAGAATTCTCAATCTCAGGATGTTGACCCTGAAGCCTGAGCACTCACTGGAATATCTGGCTCTTGTCCTGGACACAACCCAGGCATAAGTTTTCCTTCTCCAAGAAAAGATTTGGACCCTTCAGTGTTCGCTGTTTCATTCTTCACTGGCCAAGGGTGCTTCTAAATCTTATAATTTGAGAGAGCTTCCCTCCCCGTTCATTTTGTGCATGTGTCTAAATGCTTTGCTGCATCAACTTGGGTATAGTCAGTTTGCCCATAAATGGATCGAAATTCGGCAGGTCCCTGCTGAACCGGCCAAATTTCGATCCATGTATGGCCACCTTTAACTAGTTCATAGGGAAGGAGTGACCAGTTATGTACCACATCTTTCTTTTTAGTTGGTTACTCATAATGCAATCAATGGAAGGCAGATGTCTACCTGGCCTTCATTTTCTTGGAGAAGTCTTGTCAGTTATGGTCAGCTTTTAGTAGTGTCCAGATTAGTTGCATTAGAATAAAATGAGGGCGTGCTTATAGCAGGACTTGTACATAATGTGATTGAAGCTCATTGTTAATGTTGCTTGCTAGGGGTAAATGTATGTTAGCACTTTGTTAGGAACCCCCAATGGACTCAAATTACCAATCCCATTAACTCTTTTCTCTGCTTTGTAATCTGCATCATGCCACTTGGAGTCTCTTACATATAGGCTGTTAATTAAATGAATGTGTCATAAAGCATTTACCCAGTAATTAAACGCCATTATGGGAACTCACACTGAGCGAGAGAGAGAAGCATGTATAAGAGTTCCGTGTCTTCCCTGCTGATATGGCGCCTTAATTAAAGTAAATTACAATTAAATCATAAGTTAGACCTGATCATTGTAAAATATGTCAACGTGTATTTCTTCCTAATAATGACTCTTGTCAATCTCTAAGTGACGTTTTGACTTGTGAAATGTAATGAGAACTTTTAAGTAGCTTTTCAGCAATGGTTTGGTATGGGATCTGCATTTATTTTTTCCCTTCCCATTTCTAGTGTACTTTGATTTCTGTCACAGTTGAGCTTCAGTGGAGTGGTACGAAGGAACGATCAAAATGTTTATTATTGTCAAGCAAGCTTTTACTCCACAGAAGTCACATTTTCTACGTTTAGCCATGCTTCATATAGTGAAAAAACATGCTATTTTACATTTTAATTGCACTTTTCTGACTCCATAGTTATTGTCACTCTGTACTGCCCTTTGCCAGTAACTGGATATGTACAGAAACTACTGTTGGAGGAGAATATGTGATCGATTATATAAAGAGCAACTCCCAGTCAAGAAAAAGCATTTACAGTGGGTATAGAAAAGAATCACCCCCTTAAAATAATTGCATTTTGTTGCTTTGCAGCCAGAAATGAAGACAGACTCGTTTTTTGTTTTATCCAATTGTATTTACTAGTACAACTTCTAACACCCAAGTGAAAGATAGTACATGTCAGAAAAAAATAAAAAACAGAATCACTGAGTTGGAAAAACGATCACCCCCTTATGTCAGTATTTTGTTGAACCACATTTTGCTTTAATTACAGTTTTTAGTCTATCGGGATTTGTCTCCACTAATTTTGCACATCTAGACTCTAGACACCTAGAATATTTGTTCACTCTTCTTTGTAGAACTGTGAAGTTCAGTTAGATTTGATGGTGACCATTTGTGGACTGCAGTCTTCCAGTCATTCCACATATTTTCCTTTTATCCTGACAAGTGCTCCAGTCCCTGCTGCAGAGAATCACCCCCATACCAGGGTATTACCACCTCCATGCTTTACTGTAGGAATGATGTTATTTGGATGGTGAGCTGTATTGGATTTCCGCCAGACATATCGTTTGGCGTTGAGGCCAAATAATTCAATTTTAGTCTCATCTGACAATAACACCTTTTCCACATAGCCTCAGAATCTTCAAGGTGCATTTAAGGTGGTCAGATTTGGATGTTATAAGTTGCACTGATAAATACAGCTGGATAAAACAAAAACTGTGTCTGTCTTCATTTCAGGCTGCAAAGCAACAAAATGTGATTATTTTAAAGGGGGTTATTCTTTTCTATACCCACTGTATATGCTTACATTGCTTAACCCTACCATTACCTTACCTTGCAGTGCCTGTATATGAAGATAGGAAGAATATAATAATTGTAATCAAGCAGAATGACAGAAGTATGAATTTTGCAGATTCTCCTTTTACTGTCTAGTAACCGGCTAGGACATTTCCAGGATCATCTGGGCTCAGCAGGTCAGATGATGTTGACCATCAGACTGAGGACAGATAGCAGCAGGTGAAAGTACAGCAGAGGATATCTCTGGATTGTACCTGAGGATTGCAGCAAAATCTGGTTTTGTTATTTTATCTTATTCTATTTATTATTTTTGGCTGGTGTTTTGCTTTAACTTCACAGAAAAAGCCACAATGTCCAATTATGTCCACAGCACCTATTACATATATGGGACTTTCAGTACTTACAATAAACCTGGACATTTCATTACAGTGAAAAATCCATAAAGCAGAGTTTGCATTTACTGAATATTTAAACAATACAAAGGAATCTATATTATGAGGCACACCTAAAGATCTGTATTTTTTAACCCAGACCTGAAAATGTCCATGCACAATTATAATAAACTAGTAAGAGTGAGCTAACTTTAGTTTTATAAAAATGTATTAAATAATACATTCAAAATACTTTTTAAACCACTATAATAGTATTCAGTGGCTTGGAAACTTTTTTTTTTATATTCATACCTTGACTTGTGGTTTTCAATCACCTTTTCATGGAGTTACTTGAAGTGTTCTTTTGTCTCTAAGTTGTGAGTTATCCCTTGTCAACCAAGGTGCCTTCAGGTTTCTTCCTTGGCAAAATGCCTAAAAATTGACAAAAATTGTATGCAAGCCAGCAGGTGGGTAAAGCCTGCCTTTTAATTTAAAAAAAGCCACAGGTTTTCAATGTGCAACATTACAACCTTCCAGCTCCCATATTCTAACATCCAATGATGTCGTTGGTTGATAAGGAGGACGGGGCACCTGCACAGCATCCTTATTTGCCCCTCCCCTGCCCCCTTTGTCAGCACTGGGATCACCTTAGCTTGAGTGAGGGAGAGAAAGCCAGGGAGAAGAGAAATATTGGAATACTAATCAGTACCAGTGTGCAAAGGGGTATTTGCTTTGGCAGAATTAAACACCTCTAATGTTTGCTGTCATACATGTGTGGAAGTTGTTGCATTTTGTAAAACTATTAGTTTAAAGTTTTACATTTTTGAATGGGGTGCCACAAGATCGTGTATAATTTAAAAGGGTGCCTTGACTGAAAAAAGGTTGAAAGACACTTTATACCATGATACTGACCCACTAGAAGCTGGACCTTCCAGATGCTTGTACTGTATATTTATAATTGAATCATTTGAAATGCCTTGACTTTAAACAGATGATATAACCTTGGAAAAAAATGGTGGCACCAGAGATGATTTCTGTGTGTCATATTAAAGTGGTTCTCAAAGCTAAACATTTTTACCTTAATGCATTCCCTGCATTAGGTAACAAAATGTCCCACTAGTTATATCAGCCCCTC
>BLSH010000574.1:845144-858442 GCA_018402905.1 Glandirana rugosa
AGTGAAAATAGCCCCCGCCCTCTCCACGAGGGGTGTGTATATGGGATTGTATGGTTATATATATATATATATATATATATATATTATTCATTTTTTTTGATTGGTTGAACTAGATGGATTTGTGTCTTTTTCAGCCTGGCTAACTATGTAAATGCAATAAAAAAAATAAATGTCATTTGAAAAAAAAAATAATAATTTTTTTCCTTTAAGAGCTATGGGCGGAAGTGACGTTTGACGTTTCTTTCGCCCTTCAATGCTATGGAGCCAAGTGGGTGGCATCTTCCGCTCGCTTGGCATCCAGGCATTGGGGGGGGAGCGGACCCGATCATCTCCGCTGCTACCAGTGGGTCCGGTAAGTGGCTGAGACGATGGGAAAGTGTTGGGAGGGGGGGAGCACCTCTCCCGCCCCCGATAAAAGTGATCTCACGGCGAATCTGCCACAGAGATCACTTTTATCTGAAAGCCAGCCGCCGTTTAAAAAAATACCAGGGCTATTATAGCTATCACCTACCATAGCAATGGTATTCAATGGCATAATGATGGCCGGGGGTCCGGAAGTGGTTAAGATGCACATCCAAGAGTCTTTTTAAAATATCCATACTCCTCGCTGCCATCACCAATTGTGGAAGAGAGTTCCACATCCTTATTGCCCTGACAGTGAAAAACCCCCAGATGAATGTGCCTTGCAAAAGAAGAACTCTTAAGCCTCATACACACACTTAGATTTTCGGATGGCAGAATGTCCATTTTTTTGTTGGATGCCTTTCTCATTTCGAAAGTGAAGAGCATACTAACGATACATAAATGTTCGTACAACCGAATTCAACGTCCGAAGTGACGTAATGTGTTGAATAGCTTTGTATGTATTTTTTCATTTCTGAGCATGAGTGGTCGTGATTGTATGATTTTTTTCGTATAAAAACTGTACTAATGATACGAAAATCGGACGTTGCCTTGACGTAGGAAAAAAATGTTCTAGTCTGCACATCCAGCTTTAGTTATCTGAAAAATCAGCCGAAAGGAGCATACTAAGGGTAAGAATTTTGGACTCCATTTCACTTCTGAAGCCTGCATCGGTCGCTTGACATTAGCTACCTCTGGTAGTGTGGAATCCACGTGTACTACATGCCATGGTTCCATCCTTCTACCCCTTTGTCACTGCTGAGTACCATGGTACAGGTTGAAGGATACAATCAACTCATCGGAGAGGTGAGTATAATACTGTGTATGTTACTGAAAATACAGAACTGATAAACATGTGCACAAATATCGTTACAACATAACAAGTTGAAACTACCACCATTTTATTTAACAGGTCCTCTGCTTTCAGAAAAAAAAAACACATTTTAGCATGTGTGTGTAAAACATTAAAAATTGGTCTGGCAATGAATGTGTTAAAATAATACCTGGTGATCCTACTATGAATGTCGTTGCCCAGGTACTTCCTGTTATGGGTTGAAAACGGTCTCCCAACTGTGTTCCAGCGTTGTCACTTTGTCTCATGCACACCCAGCTGAGACTACAGGCAGCCATGCCATGGCACATTGTTCTAGGATGAGCCATCGGTGTCACTATCAGGAAGCTGGTTCTGAGTAATGATGTGGAGAAGACACTGGGGTGAGGAGAAGTGGATGAAAGGGGATGGAGAAGAACAGCAGCAGTGATATACAAAACAAGGGTGGAAGCCTTGCTTTACAACAGTTAAACCATTGTAATTGTTTGATGCACAGTACTTTAGTAAACTAAATGACCAAACTAGGCATAAGAGCGCATCCATCCCAGCGTGGTCATTTTTCTGGCTGTGCTAGGAGCACAGCCTGCCTGTCCTGCAATGATCAGACTTGTGCTGACAAATCCCCCCTGCACAACCATTCACTGGAAAGATGAGTGTACTGCTGTTTTGTCCACCCCTAGCTCTCTAAGCTCCTTATGCAACTGAGAACAGAGATGTAATCGCATAAAGAGAAAAAAATATTTAACATATATATATACATAAAACACATATATATACACACACGCAAATGTTTTGCCTTTCATTTCCATGTTAATCAGACTTGTTTTGCAAGGGAAGGGTTCACATGTATTTTAAGTATTAATGGAATATTTCTATTTATGTGCCTTTTTTTAGAGCACGTTTTGCTGTGTGTTGTCAGCTCTATGGCATGATTGTTGTTTAAGTAACTGTGCCATAATTATGCACTCTTATGTAAATGAATTCAGAGTATGTAAATGTGCAAATATTATTTACTGTTCAGTTGAGTTACAAGTTAAGGCCCAAAACGTCTTTATTACCCAGGGCCATACACATGTCTTTCATTCTGTTCTGCAAGAAACATTCTGCTAATTCAATTCACCAATGAGAAGGAACAAGTTGCTGTCATGACATCCTGCTTGTCATATCTCAATAATTACGAAGGGATAATGTGATAGTGAATTTTTTAGGCATCAGTAAACATATATCCGGTGTTAAGTATTGAACGCTGAATTTTTTTTTCTTTCTTTTTTTTGAAATTGATGGATCTTTGCAATTTGCTTCTTAATAGCCAAATCAAACAACGTCATTTAGACAAGAATCAAACTTGATTGAGAAGAGGCTCAGCTTGTGCTGATTAATAGACTTTGCATTTTCTGCATTCTGAAACAGATTTGCTTCCTAACCATTAAGTATGAAATGACCACATTCAAAGTCTTTGTAAACACTTAAAGGGAAAGTTTAATAGTTTGATTTAGCTCTCGTTTTATTTTTTTTCTTATTTTACAAGTGTATAAATTAAGGTTTTGTATCTTTAACTTATCTTTATTTGTGCAGAATCTTTGTCTTGCAAATAAATATTACTTGGTGTGTGCTTTACATTCAGTTTGCAAAGAATGCCATGCCATTTAACAGAAAAAAACAGTACTTTTTGCATACTTGTCTGATGAAACCAGACAGGTCCAATCTCGGATACCTTTGTTCTCCCGCACTGGGAGATTGGTTCTGATAACATTCAGCACAATGCTCTTAGAATAAAGTGAATTGTGTAGAGTATTGATGCACCCATTGCTGCATTGTGGCCACAGTGGTTCCTCTCCTCTTGAAATGTTTAGACCTGCATGCTCAACACTGGTATCTGCTGGACATTGCTGAGTGATGTAGCATACTTAAAGCGGAGTTTCACCCAAAAGTGGAACTTCCGCTTTGACTTCCTCCCCATCTCCTGATGGTAAAACAGGGCTTTTGATGAGGAGGAGGGGTGTGGATACCTGATTTTTAAGGGCACTTCCGTTGCGGTCCCCTTAGGTGATCGGAAGTGGAAGGTCTCCTTCCCCCTCCCTCCCGAAGTCTTCTGGGACACAGGACAGGTCCTAGAAGACTTTGGGACCAATCACGAAGTGCCGCATGCGCAGTGCGTGCCCGGCCGTGAAGCCACTAGCTACCACAGTAGGAATGACGGAGCCGAGGAGGGGAGGGGGAGAGATCAGAGGCTCCATGTGGCCCCATCACTGGACCAGGAGACAGGTGAGTGTTTGTTTATTAAAAGTCAGCATCTACACTTTTTGTAGCTGTTGATTTTTAATAAACTTAGAAAACAGTGGAACTCCGCTTTAAAGGGTAACTCCACTTTCATGGGCAAAGAAAATAGCAAATACAAATAATATAGCGTATACAATTGTGACACAAGTCATATTGTAATTGAATGTTATTAAAAATTACCTTTCCCTTTTAATCTGCAGCACTGTAATTTTGTGAAATGCAATGCAATATCGCTACAATGGAGGTGTTCTGTACACAGAATGTGTACAGAGTGCACCCCCCCAGAAACATAATTTCCTGCTTGTGTATTTGGCTCAGTGATTTTGCCAGAAGTCTGCACTAAGATACAAGTCAGATTTCAAGCATCCCCTGCAACAAAAATGTAATTTTTGGTGAGATACTCCCAATAGGAAATCACAGCTAAAAGGATGCAGCAGCAGCGTTCCTAATTATAGCCCTTCAGGTGCACAGCTGATTATTATGAAACCACTCCCATTAGGCTCACTTTCCCACATGGACCCAGACAAACACACAGGAATTTCTTCAGAATAACAAAAGGTAGAAATCTGCAACAAAGTTTGTTAAAATCCTTGCAATATACATACAGTATCTCACATTTTTGTAAATATTTTATTATATCTTTTCATGTGACAACAATGAAGAAATGACACTTTGCTGCAATGTAAAGTAGTGAGTATACAGCTTGTATAACAGTGTAAATTTGCTGTCCCTCAAAATAACTCAACACACAGCCATTAATGTCTAAACCGCTTTCCCACCCCGGTATCATGTGACCCGTTAGTGTATGTATGTAACCAACATTAAATATTAAGAAAAAAAATGCCTTTAGAGGGTTACTATTGGGCAAAGCAGGCCCAAAGAACTGTTTACTTCACTAAGGGCCCATTCACACCTGAGCATTTTGTAGCTTAAATATGCCTGAAGCCTGAAGCTACAAAACGCTGGAGGGAAAAAAAAAATCAATGATTCTTTATGTAGAAGGTTCACATCTCCACTAAAAAACGCCTGAAACCAAACGCCTGAAGCTCAAACTACTCGCGGAGGTATTTTTGTCACGCGAATCGGGCATATTCTGGCATCTCCGGCCAATTTGTATTGCCATCCTATCAATGTAAAAGCGTCAGTCGTAAGTGTTAGCGCTACAAAATGCTTCAAAAACATAAAAAATGTGTCGCTCAGGTGTGGATGCAACCTAAGAGATGCAGTGACTGTGTGTGCTATATGAACTATATGTAGCCTTGATCTTTTGCATGTGCAGATATGCCTTTCTATTGCAATTTTAGCAACTTTAGACTTCCTGCAAGCTGCACTTAGTCTAGCCATTCTTTGACAACTCTCATTAAGGTATAACTAAAGCCAAAACTAGCTTTTTAGTTTTGGATAGAGTGGAGAGGGATTAGACCCCCTGTCAGTTTTTTATTGTTGCCTGTGCCCCCGTTAAAGTGATACTAAAGTCTATTTTTTTTTTTTTTAAATAACAAACATGTTATACTTACCTCCTCTGTGCAGTTCGTTTTGCACAGAGCAGCTTGGATCCTCCTCTTTTCAGGTCCCTCTTTGTTGCTCTTGGCCCCTCTTTCCTATCGAGAGTGCCTCCCTCTTAATTTGTCCTGTTTACCATTATCATTAAAAGTGAACATAGACACCTCAGACTCTTTAGCGAACATCATGGAACTGGTACAAAGATTTGGGTCCTTCTCTGGCGTCAAAATAAATTGGGACAAATCCACGCTTCTGCCGTTAGATCCTATTGACTCGCCTTTAACACAGGTGGCAACACAGCTCAAGATAGTAGACACGTTTTGCTATTTGGGAATAGTTATACCCCCCAGCCTAGACTCACATGTCACGCTCAATATCAAGCCATTGATTTGTAAATACCAGGAAAAAACAGCTAGTTGGATTAAATTACCATTATCGTTGGTGTGACATTGCAACCTGATAAAAATGATATGAAGTCCACAGCTCTTATATATGCACCATAATGCACCAATTTGGATTCCTATCCATATTTTCAAAAAATGCAACACCATATTTCGTACATTGATCTGGAGGAAGCAAACTCCCCGTATTAAGTGGGAAACAAAGGACTCGGGTGGGCTGGCAATACCTAATCCATATTACTATTACCTGGCAGCTCAATTACAGCATCTCACGGGCTGGCGTAACTCTGAGTCATCTGACCCTGTCAGAAACATTCTTACAACGCAGATTTCTAATGACAATCTTGTGGAATACATAAAGGGGGGAGAACTTAGAGCTATGTCATAATATTCCACACTGGTACCAGTTGATAAGACCTGGTGTAGAGCGAAATAACATTTTCAATATATGGGCTATACCAGCTACTCCCGTATCCTAAATAATAGCAATTATACCAAACTTGGTAAGCTACAAGACTTCTCCACCTGGTCTAGATGTGGACTGGTTTACATCTCACAGCTATTGTGGTAACTTATTAAAATATTTTCAATCTTTGAGAGGGGAATTTGGCTTACCAAATTATCTGTTTTTCCAATATTTACAACTCCTAGACTGTCATCTCTAAACAGTCTAGGATATCTAACTGGGAATTAACTAGTCCAATAATACTTACACAACTGGTGTCATTGGTGAGATATTGGACTGAAGTAATAGGTTCTATATGGGATGCCTGGTTAGGCGTCCCTGGCTTAGCGCCACTACCATTAGTTCACAATAGAATCCTTGGTGGTACGACCTCCTCCGTATAATTGTGGTAATATTCACAAAGAAAAGACTATACAGTATCTCACAAAAGTGAGTACACCCCTCACATTTTTGTAAATATATTATATCTTTTCATGTAACAACACTGAAGAAATCACACTTTGCTACAGTGTAAAGTAGTGAGTGTACAGCTTGTATAACCGTGTAAATTTGCTGTCCCCTTAAAATAACTCAACACACAATCAATGTCTAAACAGCTGGCAACAAAAGTGAGTACACCCCTAAGTGAAAATGTTGAAATTGGGCGCAAAGTGTCAATATTTTGTGTGGCCACCATTATTTTCCAGCACTTTAAATTAAATATCTAGGTGTTCCGCGCAAACGGATCAAGTTATAATCTTAGAGCTGCTGCCTCCACCAGAACTCCACTAAAAGTGTAGTTGAATAATATAATAACAATTATGGTGGGAAGTGGCGCTGCTCTATTTTATATCGGATATATTCTCCAGGATGTTGGTAAGTGGATGTTGTAGCGAGGAGGATTGCGATCTTATGTGGTAGGTCAGTATCGAAAAATAAATGGAATGAAGTAATGTAAATGTTGCAAGCATATAAATGAAATTCAAATCGGTTCTGTTGTGCTTATTAAGTTAAAGTGATAGTGCCAGTAAAAAGTGTGTTAGGTCCTAAAACTTATCAATAACTGCAAAGTCATAAGGTGTGTGCAATTTCATCAATGAAATCATCAATATAAGGTGCAAATACAAATAATGTGATCTTTAGGACTCTTTTACACGAAATCCCCAATGCAATAAAAATATAAAATAGCAAAACCTGTGACAAAGTGCAAATGCCTTCTGTATATATGAAAATCAGTGAAGTAAGTGAAGCAAAAAATACTGTGCTAGCTTGTAAACAATAGGAACCTTATTCCAAGTTAATAATTTCTAAAAAATAAAAATATTTTACAGCAAGCGCCTATAAAGTGTCCAAAGTGCCTAAACAGAAGGTGCATAAAAACGTTTTTGAATTTTCTTACATCAATCTCATTCAACTTTACCAGGCTTAAAAATACAACTAACTTATCAAAAGTTGTAAAATAAATAGCAGCAAGCGCCTGTAAAGTGTCCGAAGTGCTTAAACAGGGAACATATAAAAAATAATTTTAAATTTAAGACTTTTTATGTAAAATCCCCATTGACTTTACCAGACTTATAATGGTTTGTAAAATGACTATAGAAAGTCCTGTAAAAAACTTGTGGAAAAGATATGCAAAAAACCAAAACAATCGCCGTTAAGATAAGAATGCTTCCTTGTGTCGGATTCAATCTATACAGGGGATCGGACTACAGAGGATTCTTGAGTGGTGTTATCCCTTGTACCAGGTGTTCACCCCTATTCACTGCACACGTGAGGCCACTCACCAGAAAACGTCCCCCACTGAAGGGGTGCACGCTTAGTCGGATTCTTGTCTTGCCTCACCGTCAGGGATGCTGTATTCTGTCCCGAAGCTGGATCTGTCTCTGTAGGGAGATCACTGTCTCACCCTTCCCGTTCGTTGTCCACCCAAAAGAGAAACGCAGGATATGTGGTGCAGGCAGGCTTGTGTAAACCAGAGCTTCACAGGTTGCCACTGGAGTCCGCTTCCACTCTGGAGACATGCTTGGCCAGTCCATCACCTTTACCCTCAGCTTCTTTAGCAAGGCAGTGGTCGTCTTGGAGGTGTCTTTGCGGTCATTATCATGTTGGAATACTGCCCTGCGGCCCAGTTTTCATAGGGAGTGGATCATGCTCTGCTTCCGTATGTCACAGTACATGTTGGCATTCATGGTTCCCTCAATGGGCAGTAGCTCCCCAGTACCAACAGCACTCATGCAACCCCACACCATGACACTCCCACCACCATATTTGATTGTAGGCAAGAAACACTTGTCTTTCTACTCCTCAACTTGTTGCCGCCACACACGCTTGACAGCATCTGAACCAAATACGTTTATCTTGGTCTCATCAGACCACAGGACATAGTTCCAGAAATCCATGTTCTTAGTCTGCTTGTCTTCAGAAAGCTGTGTTGCGGGCTTTCTTGTGTATTATCTTTAGAAGAGGCTTCCTTCTGGGATGACAGCCATGCAGACCAATTTGATGCAGTATGCGGCGTATGGTCCAGCACTGACAGGCTAACCCCCCACCCCTTCAACCTCTGCAGCAATGCTAGCAACACCCATATGTCTATTTCCCAAAGACAACCTCTGGATATGACGCTGAGCTCGTGCACTCAACTTCTTTGGTCGACCATGGCGAGGCCTGTTCTGAGTGGAAACTGTCCTTTTAAACCGCTGTATGGTCTTGGCCTCCGTGCTGCAGCTCAGTTTCAGGGTCTTGGTAATCTTCTTATAGCCTAGGACATCTTTACGTAGAGCAACAATTCTTTTTTTTTTTTTCAGATCCTCAGAGAGTTCTTTGCCATGAGGTGCCATGTTGAACTTCCAGTGACCAGTATGAGAGAGTGAGAGCGATAACACCAAATTTAACACACCTTCTCTACATTCACACCTGAGACCTTGTAACACTAACAAGTCACATGACACCAGGGAGGGAAAATGGCTAATTTGGCCAATTTGGATATTTTAACTTAGTTGTGTACTCACTTTTGTTGCCAGCAGTTTCAACATTAATGGCTGTGTGTTGAGTTATTTTGAGGGGATAGCAAATTTACGCTGTTATACAAGTTGTACACTCACTACTTTACATTGTAGCAGTGTGTCATTTCTTCAGTGTTGTCACATGAAAAGATATAATAAAATATTTACAAAAATGTGAGGGTTGTACTCACTTTTGTGAGATACTGTATGGAGCACGGGCAGTTGAATATTGGCCTTCTCTTTCCAACTGCAATAAAAACACTGTATATGGTATAGTGGTGATCTGACATTCAGAGTTCAGTTGTTTAGCTGCTTGGCTTTTGTTTTCTAACTGTGTTTCTAAGTACCTGTTATAGGTACATGCTGGTCTTTTTTGGATCACACCCCATTGTTAGGGGTGTGGGCCTCCATGATTTTGGGGTATAGGGAAAAGGCAAAGGATAAGCGGAAGACACAATGTGAGACGCACAAAACAACTCATTTTTCTGTTTGATAAGCACTGCTTTATTATATGATGTTATATTATAACTATTACAGTACCTGATTGATTTGACTACAGATAGATTTGCATTATGTCGAATGTTTGTTTTGTAACAAAGAAACATTTTAATTTTCAATAAAAATTATCAGATTTAAAAAAAAAAAAAGTGAAAGTAAAAGAAAATCCCAAATTTTGTGTTGTCCCCAGAAAAGTAATAGAGGGGAAATCTTCCAGTGGCGACACTAGTTCTGGTGGGCCAGGGGTCCCTAAGGAATTCCTTACATTTTCCAGGATTTCCTCTCACTTCCTGTATGGCTATGGGACAGGAAGTGAAGCGAAATCTATGCAATGGGATACAGATGGCAAAAAAAAAAATCTTGGCGGTTATAACCCTCCCTTACTCTATCCAAAATGAAAAATAAAAGTTCTATCTTTAGTTCTACTTCTAATAATTTGGTTTGGCCCCAAAATGTGCAATCCACCTCACTGCAAACTCTGTACGTTGTGTTGATAGTGTGCCTTGCACCAACACATTTTCTATGGTGGGGATTTAGTAAAACTGAAGCACACAGAATGTGGTGCAGCTGTGCATAGTGACCAATCCGCTTCTAACTTCAGCTTGTAAAATTAAGCTTTGGCAATAAAACCTAAGAGCTGATTCTACTACATCAAATCTCACAGATGTTATCACCTACTGTACAAAACAGACCACTCACTAGACGTTTTATAATAAGCACCATGCTCTGTAAACTCTATAGTGTGGAAAATTTGAGCAATGTCTGTAGTCTCTAATGTACAGTGACAACTGCATCTGGCATTCACAGTCATTTCACTGTCAAAGTTGCTCATTGTTCTTTCCCATCTAGATGTTTGGTCAGATAACAGCTGAACCTTGCTTTAAAGGGTAACTCCACTTTCGTGGGGGGAAAAAAATTTCAAAGAAAAAATAATATAGCGTGTACAAATGCAATGCAAATCATATTGTAATTGAATGTTATTAAAAATTACCTTTCCTTTTTAATCTGCAGCCTCTGTAATTTTCTGAGAAAGCATTGCAATATGGCTACTGGAGTTCTGTTCACAGTGTGTACTGAGCACTTCCCAGAAACATAATTTCCTATTTGTGTTATTGGCTCACCAATTTTCAAAGAAGTCGGCTCTAAGATACAAGTCAGATTTCAGGCATCCCCTGCAACAAAAATGTCATTTTTGGAGAGATACTTTTAATAGGAACACGTCTAAAGGGATGCATACAGAATGCATTATTTGTTTACATATCAGGAAATACAGTGCAGCACACATACAGCTCAGTACACCATCCATACATGTCAGGAAGTGCCTGAGAATGTGAATGTGCGAGGAGCAATACCTCATGGGATATGTAGTCCTTGGCAGGAAGTGAGTGGTACTATAGTCAGAAGTATTTTTACCTTACTATAGGGGCTCTCTATATTACACTTTTAACCACTTCAATACTATGCACTTAGAACACTTTCCTACCAGACCAATTTTCAGCTTTCAGTGGTGTTGCGCTTTGAATGACAATTGCGCGGTCGTGCAACGCTGTAACCAAACAAGTTGTTTTTATAATTTTTTCCCCACAAATAAAGCTTTCTTTTGGTGGTATTCGATCACCCCTGCTGTTTTTATTTTTGCTCTACAAATAAAAAAAGATCGAAAATTTTGAAAAAAAAGAAATTCTGTTTCTGTCACAAAACTTTGTAAATAAGTAAATTTTCTCCATCACTGATGGGCACTGATGAGGCTACACTGACGGGCACTGATGAGGCAGTACTGATTGGCACTGATAAGGCAGCACTGATGATGAGGCACTTCTATGCAGCAATGATGAGCACTGATAGGCGACACTGATAAGCAGCACTGATGGGCACTGATATGTGGCACTGATATGCAGCACTGATGGGCACTGATAAGCGGCACTGATGGACACTCATAGACAGCACTGATTGACACACATAGGCGGCACTGGGAACTGATAGGTGGCACTAATGGGCACTGATAGGTGGCACTGGTAGGTGGGCATTGATAGGTGGCACTGGTATGCACTGATAAGGGCACTGCTGGGCAGATGCACTGATGGGGTCCATTCCCTGGTGGTCTAGGGTGGCATCTGAAGGTGGCACTGACTGACCACTATGCCCCTTTCCTGGTGGTCTAGGGTGGTCTCCCTGGTGATCCTGATCGGCTCCTTGGTGCTCCCTCTTGGTCATGGGTGGGCACATCCCTGGTGGTCCCTGGGCAGGCTCCCTGGTGGTCTAGTGTGGCGATCCTAGGGGGGGGGGCTGTGCTGATAAACCATCAGTACAAACCCCCCATGTCAGGAGAGCAGCCGATCGGCTCTCCACTGCCAGGTCTGCAGACCCAAGTACAGGAAAAGTTGATAAACGGCTTTCCTGTTTACGCCAGCCGTGATAGGACACAGCTGATCACATGGTAAAGTGCTTTCGGCGTAAGCACCTTACTGAGATCGGTAATGGACTGACTCCCCACACCACCGATCGCCGCGATGCGCACACGCCCCCCCCGGTCATATGACACTCAGTCAGGATAACGGAACCACTCCCCGGCCGTCATTCTGCATACGGCGGTCGGGAAGCAGGAGGGGCCAGAAGCATCGGTGGGGGACCCCAGAAGGGGAGAATCAGGGCTGCTCTGTGCAAAAGCATTACACAAAACAGGTAAGTATAACATGTTTGTTATTTAACTACTTCAGCCCCGAAAGGATTTACCCCCTTCTTGACCAGAGCACTTTTTGCGATTCGGCACTGCGTCGCTTTAAAGTGGTTGTCAACCCTTGACAACCACTTTAACCTTCAGGTAAGCCTACAATAAGGCTTACCTGTAGGTTCCCTGCATATTTCCTAAACCTGCACGGTTTAGGAGATATGCAGTGTACTGTGATGTGCCCACATCATCGGGCACATGCGCAATGAAGAAACATCCTCCGTGCCGTTTCTTCACTGAGATCGTGCCTCGATTGGCGTCACGCGACTCCGGACAGTCACAGAGCCGGAGTCCGAGGCCCCGGAAGGAAGAGGGGCAGAAGATGGACGCGGCCTGGAGCCGGGACATCGCAGGCTTTCAATGCAGGTAAGTACCACATATTGGGCTAATATGCGATGCATAGTAGCCCATTATGCTTTTACATTGCAGGGTAATAAAGAGAAAGTAAAACCCATCAGGGTTTACTTCCTCTTTAACTGATAATTGCGTGTACGCGTAAACAAAAAAAATGACAATTTTCAAAAAAAAAAAAAAAAAACAGTATTTTTTTACTTTTTGCTATAATACATATCCAAAAAAAATAAAAATGTTTTTATTAGTTTAGGCCGTTATATATTCTTCTACATATTTATGGTAAAAAAAATCGCAATAGGCGTATATTGATTGCCACATTTACAAACCATGAGAATTAATTTATGGCGTTTTTACTATTTTTATTTATTTATTCTTTTTATACTAGTAATGGCGGTGATCTGCGATTTTTATCGGGACTTCGACATTGCGGTGCACAGATTGGACATTTTTGACACTTTTTTGGGACCAATGACATTTATATAGCGATCACATCTAAAAATAGACACTGATTACTGTGTAAATGTCACTGGCAGGGAAGGGGTTAACACTAAGGGGGCGATCAATGGGTTAAGTGTGTTCCCTCACTGTGTTCTAACTGTATGGGGGCTGGGCTGGCAGAGGCATGATAGATCTAATTGATCCTGATGACAGGGATCAGTAGAACACTGTCATGCCGCCTGTCAGAACGGGGAACTGCCATGTTTGTATCTGCAGTTCCCCGTTCTTCCTCTGTAGAAGGTGATCAAAATTAAAATGTATACAGCCTGGGTATGTGTGTGTGTGTGTATATATATATATATATATATATATATATATATATATATATATATATATATATATATATATATATAAA
>BLSH010000574.1:858452-920340 GCA_018402905.1 Glandirana rugosa
CTATATATATATATATATATATACACACACACACACACAGCGTATTGAGCATGCACGATCGCAGGTCGCCGGCGAACATTGAGGCCGCCTGACCCGCGAGCACACTCACACAGAGTGCGACGAGCACGAGAGCAACTGCAGCTGCGCATTTATAGACGGCGATCTGCGCAGCAGAGCCAACTTGCCGCAGTAAATGTACGCGAGGTGGTCTGCAAGTGGTTAAAAAAAAATCACTTTAAAGACTGTGTGCAGGGCAGATCAACATCTGAACCCAGAGAAGGTGGAGGCTGATAGACTGGAGGTAATAGAAGGCATTACAATTACATTTAAAGTAAACTTTTACAGATATTATGCATTATATTTAAAATGGTCATTGAAAAAAAGTCTCAGCTTTTAGTACTACTTTAGTATAAAAGATTTCTATCTCCCTTCCACCCTTCATATCATTTCATGTCTGACTCCTAGTTAAAATGCTCATATATCCTACTTCTGGGTGTATTTATTACTGTATATACATGATATAAGTAATATATATTATTACTTTCACTGTTTCACAGTATAAATGAACCCCTTATAGTAGTGATTATCTGCTCTTTTTGTACGATAAACGGCTAATTTTAGTTTTTTAACCCCATTATGACCGGTGATACAAAAAGGTATGCTGCTACTACTAAACGTCTTAGGCCTGGTTCACAACTATGCATTTTTTGGTGCTTTTTGCAGAAACACACTACAGTTGATTTAACATGGTTTCCTATGGGACACGTTCACATGTATGCTTTTTTTTAAGCTGCTCCGTATTTGGAAAGGGTCAAGGGCATTTTTCAATGCAAAACGGTGCTTTTTTTGGTTCAATATACTTCCGTGTTCAAATATTTTATTGGTTTACAGGAGATTCTAAGAAAAACAGTACAAATAAGTACATATAGAGGAAATTAGCGATGGTTACAGACTTTGCGTACAGAATGTTATGCATATTGAGGATATAACAATTACCAAACGAGGGCCCGTACCACAATTCGGTAGGGGCCGTAGATAATGGGAGAGGAACATAAACAGCCTTCAATAGAGAGGCTGCAGAAAAGCATGTAGTGAGTTTTTGCAGCAATTTGCATTTTTTAATATGCCCAACAACAAATTGGCCAAAAAAATTATGACAATTGCAAAAATGCAATCACAGCAAAATCGCATGTGCAAAACGCACAGCAAAAGCCACTGCAGAAACGGATCAAAAGCAAACTGCATAAGTGTTAACCGAGCCTTATGCTGGCCATACACGTAGCAATTTTCAGACGGGAATATATTTATATGAAAAATCTTTGTACATTCGCTGAATGAAAGAATGTCGTTTGAAAATTTCACTTGCTTTTAACATTCAGTTTTAAAATATATAATTTCTGAACAGAAATCACATACACTATCTGAACATTCCATTGACCAAGAAGTTTTCTATTCTGCTCATTTGAATCTTCCTGTCACTGTGGTAGAAAACGAACATCAATTTGACCCCACTAACAATTAGAACATCGAACAAAAATTACAATTTTTTTAAATTAAGACTTTGTTTTTGTATAGCCAATATATAATATGTTACAGTTCTGTCTGAAAATCGTCAAAACCATTTTTATTTTTTTTCTTTAAATAAAAAATTTGATCTTGGAGTCTGATGATATTTACCACATTCTAATTGTATATATCTCTCTTCTATCCGTTATTCTCAAAGTGGATTAGAGATTTTGCTCCCTAACCATATAGCTGTTTTTTATATTTACCACTGCATATAGATATTTAAGAATAAATTGCCTTTTTTTAAAAAAAAAAAAAAAACTTTACATATTAACTAAATTATACAACACACTTTTTTAAGTTTATTATCTCATTAATTGATTATTCTAACCAATAAATCGGCCAACTAATCGATTATGAAAATAATCGTTAGTTGCAGCCCTACTTTACTCCCACAACTTGGTGCTTTTGAGTGTAAGTTTAGGATTTCCAGATTATGTTTTAGGTTGGGTTCACATCTAATGCCGATTCGGCTCACAGCAGGGGTCCAGTGCGTCCCCGTTCACAGTTTCAGGTCCGATTTCAGCCCGAATTTTGGGCTGAATTCAGACCTAAAATGGACCAAAAGACGCACAGGACCCCTGTTCAAATTTGCACCGGAGCCGCAGCAGAGATATGTGAACTGGCTCCATAGAGAGCCGGTCACAATCTCCTGCTATTACGAATTGGATGCGGGGAATCCGCATCCAATTCGCACTAGCGTGAATCCAGCCCTACATTTTTGCCTGTAGATCTTCTTTTACAAATAACAGTAAAGTCCAAGCACAACAAGCTAATTTGAAGTGATAAAATATATTTTACCTTGCCTAGGCTGTCCCTAGAGCAGTACTGACATCCACAGTGGCTCTGACAATTATTTTATTTCTTTTTGCCTGATAAACCCATCTGCACAGGTTGCTGGTGTGGATCAAGCAGGTACAAGGAGCAACATAATAGTTGATATTTATGACAGTTATACTACTACTAAATAGTATTATTAAACTTGCCAGTAATGTATCCCTGATATAAATGTATCAAATGAAAATTTTCTCGAGGCATCTTCCAGGACAGCCTATGAGACCTTGGGCTCCTCCTACCAGGACAGGAAACACTTTACCCTGATCATTTAAAGAGGCGGTCCTCCAGGCCTCCCTCAGTATTTGTGTTTCCTCTGGATGGGTGGTTACATGTTCATGGAATCTAGTGTCCAAAGCTCACGAGCGGGCTTGTGTGGAACAAGGTGGGATATATATCCCAATTATTGCATACCTCTTTTTTGTTCAGGCGATCCGCTGCCGGGGGGCATCTGCTGCTGTCTGACTCCTCGGTGCCTGGAGAAGGACATGACGGCTGAGGTTGTCAGCACCCCACCGTCACGCAGGCTGCACTGCCTAGCGGCTTCCTTCCCCGCCATCAGCCAGGCTGCAAAGCGGGAGAACAGGCAGGAAGTCACAGCGCATGGGGGGATCGCTCCAAGCGGCCGCAAGGAAGAACCAGTAGGTCGCTTCTGAGTGCCGCTGACGTCATCATCGGGCACCAGAGACCTGGTTCCAGTCCCCTTAAAGGCGCGGGGTGGACACGCTGAACGGCTGGTGTATCGGTGGTCAGATCCAGCAGAGGATGTGCCAGCACCACATTAGAACCCGGATGCCAATGCAGCACCCGCACAGGCGTCAGAAGCAAGCTCCAACACCAGCACCTCTCAGTTAAGCCAGGCCTTGGACACTTGGCAAATCCTGGAGGGGGATTCCTGCATACCCTTTTACCTTGGGGGACTCGGTGAAGCATGCACCTTTCTTGACTTCAGCACAGGGGTGATGTGGAGTAAGGCAGTGGCGCTACATTTACAGCTTGGGCTTTTTGTTTCTCTGTTTCAGACCAAGACCCAAGTCCCAAGCGCAGACACCCAAAAGAAATAGTGCAGTTTGCACGTGCAAGCTTAGTTCCTCTTGGACAAAAGCGGTTTGCCACACTTGTATTGACAATTTATTGAAAGATGACCCTGCTGTAGCTCAGAGATGAGCTTAAAACTACAAAAATACAATACAAAAACTAAAAATAAGGTTTCCATTTGAGGTAGACAGTGTGCAGCCTTGGAATAAGCACCCTAAACTAGATGCACCTCTGTCAAAAATCTCCAAAAATTCGGACCTAGCGGTTGATGATATGGGGGAGCTTAAGGACCCGGTGGACAAAAGGGGGGATATCCTGTTGCGTAGAGCATGAGACTACTCTATTGTGAGCCTCAAGCCAGCCTTAGCTTCGACCTGTGTGGCCAGAAACCTTGAGGTTTGGCTAACGCAAATACAATCACATTTAACGACAGGAACCTCCAGGGAGCAGATTTTAAAATCCTTTCCACTCCTCTTTAAAGCTGCCTGGTTCTTGGCAGACTCTTCTGCTGAAGCAGTCAGAATGTCAGCCAGAACATCAGCCCTGGTTAACTCAGCCAGGAGGAGTTGGTGGCTTAAAACCTGGTCTGGGGACGCAGCCTCTAAATTACGCTTATGTGGCCTTCCTTTTTCAGGTGACCACCTTTTCGGTCCTGGACTTAAGGAAGTTTTATAGCGTACAGCTGACAGGAAGAAGACTTTGCCTGAGAAAAACAAAAAACCTGCAGCCAGAAAGTTTTTTGTGGCCAAAGCAGGCAGCAGGAGTCGAGCGAAAAACTTAGTAGGCCCAAGAAACATTGGTCCAGACATAAGGGCAGGGGTAAAGGAGGAGTGCTGTTTAACCCTCCCCAGTAATCCGCCATATTGCAGTGACTTAGGCGTGCCTGTGGGAGGAAGGCTGAGGACCTTTCTGCCGCAGTGGGCGGAGGCCACTTCATGTCCCTTCATCAGAGACCTAGTGGCCAAGGGGTACATGTTGGAGTTCTCCTCTCAACCCCCCCAAAAGGATGTTGGTGACAGTCCCTCCCAAGAATCAGGTGAAAGCTACAGTCTTAGGTCTGTTAATCAGGGACCTGGTTGATCAAAAAGTCATGATACCAGTTCCCCGGATCGAACGAGGGCAAGGGTTTTACTCTCACATTTTTGTAGTGCGAAAACCTTTGTGAAGATATCGGCTGATATTCTGAATCTTCGTCCTCTCAACAAGTCATTCAGATACAAGCAATTCAGAATGGAAACAATATTTTCAATCAACAATTTACTTTTTCCCGACTGCTTCATGGCAACCCTGGATCTGCATATCCCAATTCACCCGGCTTATCAGCAGTTCTTAAGTTTAGCTGTTCAGATGGGGTCAGAAATCAAGCAGTTTCAGTTCCAGGCCCTCACGTTTGGGCTGTCTTCAGCCCCAAGGATATTCACCAAGGTCCTGGGAGAGGCTCTAGCTCCTCTGAGACTAAGGGCGATCACGGTTATCCCTTACCTGGATGACCTTTTGATTGTGACAGTCATACCAGGAGTTGGAGAGGGACCTGGCCGTGATACTGGAATTTCTCCAATGCCTGGGTTGGCTCCTCAACAGGGTAAAAGCATCCCTTCTTCCAGCCCAAAGGGTCTTGCATCTGGGATACGAGATACTGTTCTATATCCCAGAGGACCTTCCTTCCAGAGATCAGGGGTCACAACCTTCAGATACGCTCAGACAATATAGTGTCAGATGCTTCAGCTTATAACTCAGCAGATATTCTCTTGGGCAGAAAAGAACTTGGCGTCCATCTCGGCTGTTCACCTGAAAGGAACACAAAACAGCCTTGCGGACTACCTCAGCAGCTTCCAGGTGTAACGGAACAATTGGTCCCTACACCCGGAAGTTTTTGCAAACATTTCAAAGCAGTGGGGGACCCCTGAGGCAGACCTTTTTGCAAGTCAGGACAATTGCAAGGTGCAGAGATTCTTTTCTCTGAATCCGGCAGATCAGTGTCTAGGGACCGATGCACTTGCAAATCCTTGGCCTTTCGATCTTTGTTATGCCTTCCTGCCTGTCAGGCTGATTCCGGAAGTCCTCCGGAAATTTTTACGGGAGCGGACGAATCTAATCCCAATAGCCCCGCTATGGCCCAAGAGGCCATGGTTTTCGCTTCTTCAGAAGCTGGTGTTGGAACCCCCTCTCAGGCTTCCAGAAAGACAGGACTAGCTCTCCCAGGGGCCAGTCCCTCAGGTAGCCTCCTTAAGCCTGACAGCTTGGTTTCTGAGGAAAAGATGTTAAGCGCACAGGGATTTTCTGACAAGGTAGTAAGGACCTTAGTCATTTGCAGAAAGCCAGCGACAACAGCAATTTACAGCAAGCACTGGATGAGGTTCAATTTGTGGCTGTCAGAGAATCACAGCACAGCACAGGATATTCCCTCTATTTTGGATTTTCTACAGGAGGGCGTTGACAAAGGGCCGGCGGTCAGTACTTTAAAAATGCAGACAGCAGCCATCAGTGTGTTTCTCCAATGCTCTCTCATGGAAGATCCCTTTGTTGCCAGATTTTTTAGGTCCATTTCCAAATCTAGACCATTCCCTGTTAGATCCTGTCCTACGTGTGATTTATCCCTTGTCCTCCAGGCTCTAATGGAGGCCACATTTGAACCTCTATAGAATACTTCAGTCAAGTCTCTGACCTTGAAGATGGTCTTTTTGGTGGCCGTTACCTCGGCTCGCAGAGTTAGCAAGCTTAGCGAGTCTTGACAACCACTTTAACCTACAGGAAAGCCTATAATAAGGCTTACCTGTAGGTTCCCTGCATATTTCCCAAACCTGCACAGTTCAGGAGATATGCAGTGTACCCGCATGTGCCTACGGACTCCGTGCCGCTTCTTCACTGACAGCATGCCGCGATTGGCGGCTCCCGCACGCAGGAGTGATGTCACGCGGCATCAGCAAATCGCAGACCCCGAAAGGAAGAGGGCAGAAGATGGACGCTTCCTGGAGCGGGGACATCACGGGTTTCCATGGCAGGTAAGTGTCATATAATAGACTAGTATGCAATGCTTTTATATTGCAGGGTAATCAGGAGAAACAAAGGGTTTTCTTCCTCTTTAACATTTTTTTAAGATGGGGTAGTGCTGAAGACTGATCCAAGATCTCTACTACGTTTCATAGGTCACAGGATATTATTCTCCCAACCTTTTGTAGCTCTCTGAAGGGAGAGAAGGAACGAAGATTCAGTCTCCTGGATGTCAGGAGAATTGTTCTAGACTATTTAGAAGTCTCTAATACATTTAGGAAAACAGATGCCTTTTTTGTCCTCTTCTCGGGCCCCCATAAAGGTAAAGGGGCTTCGAAGGCCACCTTAGCCAGGTGTATTAAGCAGGCAATTTCTGTAGCTTATAGCACAGGACAGGTCCCTCCATCCCTTTGTCAACGCACACTCAACTAGATCTTTGTCTGCATCTTGGGCTGAGAGGGCAGGTGCATCCCCTGAACAGATATGTAGAGCAGCCATCTGGTCAAGTTTCTTTACATTTCTTAAACACTGACCCCTGGATCTGTTGTCAGCTCAGGAACAGGCATTTGGGCGTAAAGTCCTTCAAGCTGTGGTCCCTCCCTAAACTGATGAGTTCTGGCTCGTCGTCACATAGGCTGTCTTGGAAGACACCTCAAGAAAAGCTGAGCTAGACTTACCGGTAAAACCTTTTCTGGGAGTATTTCAGGACAGCCGGATTCCCACCCGGTGTTGTCTGGTATTACGTATCTGCTTATGTCTTTCAGACTTTTCCTACGGTTCTTGATGTATACTGAGGCAGGTCTGGAGGATCTGCCTCTAAGTGTTGAGGGTAACGTGTTTCCTGTCCTGGTAGGAGGAGCCCAAGGTCTCATAGGCTGTCCTGGGAGACTCCCAGAAAAGGAGTTACCAGTAAGTCTAACTCCACTTTTTCTTCACAGTCCTCAGGTAATACAGGAAAGAAATATTTCTCTAGTTTACTTCTTTATTTCTTTATACTTTTATTATTCAAGAGCCATGGTAGTATGGGCGACGCATGCCCATTTATCTCTTTGTATCATTTTCAGCTGTTCTGAGTTGACACCTCTGCTTATTCATTCTTTAGGAGTATAATGAGCAGATCAGCCCCGGGATTTATCACCCTGCTTGGTATCTTATTATGAGATCGCTAAGCCCAGCTCCATATTATCGTTCATGCCCCCAGGGTGCTTTACAAATCTAGAAGTCTGAAATAAATGATCATTTTTTCTTTCCAACAAACTATTTTCATAGATGCATGCAGTTTTACATTCAGATCTCCAGTAATATGTGTGTAGGCAAGGAAGGAAGAAACACAAACCAGCAAGGAGACTGTTTCCCTATGTTTACGTAGTTTCCAATAAGGTATGTGTAATATAAAAGAGAAGTTCACCATTTTTAGGTACTGGTTTATCAAGTCCAGGATACCAATATATGCAGCAAGGTTTTCACACTGCTTCTGGTGATCTGTAACCTCCTGTCTTATGAAACTGGGGTTGTCATATGACCGGTAAAAAGGAAATTTGCCAGCTACAAGAAGAGAGTGCTCAGACTAGAGTAATGCACTCACCTACATGTTGGCAGCTTTAGGGACATTTAGGAAATAAGAATAGCAGAGAGAGAACAGGATGTAGATGGATCACAGGATCAAAATATGAGCCAGTGAGCAGCAGCTCTGTGTGCCACAAATCTTTTTAAAAGCAGGCATTTTTTGTTTTGGGTGAAGTAGGAAAGTGTTAAAACTGGTCTGCTCTCTGCTGGGGAGATTCATTTTCTCTATTTGTCTCGATGAACACGTGGTCCAATTGGGACACCTATTCAGTGACAACCAGATACTAAGGGGTCTCCCTTCGCTTTGGAGAGATTTTTGATAACTCCTTGTTTTGTCTCTAAGACATAAGGTAAATGTACAGTATATTTCCCTAAAAAAAACAAAAGAAAACAAAAAAAAAAAAAAAACAATCAGAGGTCTTACTTACCCTAAAAAACATGTTGGCTCTTTTTTAACTTTATAAAAAATTCTCATAGCGGTTTGTTTATCAAAACTGCATGTGAATACATTAAGTGGGAATGGGGCAAATTTAAATGTTCTCAGGCTATATTCTCTGCAGATTGAATGTTATCTATTGAAACGAAACGTGTAATTGAAATATATTATTACCACTAGATGGCACTGAATTTTATAGTAAATGCTATAAAGTATGCTCCTCAGCTGCATTTAGTGACAGCTGTGTTTTCTCATTCCCATTTTTTTAAATGCAATACATTTGGTCTGCAGAGAATATAGCTTGAAAACCTTTCCATTTTGATCCATTTGCACAGCACTAATTTACATTCAGTTTTGAATGTATGGAATTTTTTTTTTTTTTTACTCTAAATCCATCCTTAAATATACGTTTCTAAGTATATGCTAAATGGCTGGTAGCAATGTGAACAAACAACAATTTCACCCTCACAGGCTGGATATGCTACATTGAAAACTGATGTGGGTCATGCTAAACCTATATGTCTTACAGTACTTAATATTGTATTGTCACTTCCATGTATCCTACTTTATTTCCTTCCAATAAAAAAATTGGTAAACAAAGAAAACTGATGTGGGTCACCTGACACACCCAAGTTAGTATTCATAGCTTTTGTTAAGGGTGCACATCTTCACTGGTCTCACGATTTGATTCAATTACGATTATCCTGTCCATTATTCGATTCAATTCTGCGATGCATCGCGATTACTGCGCAAGTGCGCGTGGTTAAAATCATTTTATCCAAAAATTCAAGCAGTCAGAACAACTAAATTTTTCTCCAGTGGCAGGCAGAGGTATGGCGGGATCAGTGGCAGAGGGATGGCTGGGATCAGTGGTAGAGGGATGTTGAGATCCGAGGCAGAGGGTTGACTGGGATCCAAGGCAGAGGGATGGCTTGATCCGAGGCAGAGGGATGGCTGAGATCCGTGGCAGAGGGATGGCTGGGATCCGTGGCAGAGGGATGGCTGGGATCCGAGGCAGAGGAATGGCTGAGATCCGAGGCAGAGGGATGGCTGGGATCCGAGGCAGAGGGATGGCTGGGATCCGAGGCAGAGGGATGGCTGGGATCCGAGGCAGAGGGATGGCTGGGATCCGAGGCAGAGGGATGGCTGGGATCCATGGCAGAGGGATAGCTGGGATCCATGGCAGAGGGATAGCTGGGATCCATGGCAGAGGGATGGCTGGGATCCGATCCATGGCAGAGGGATGGCTGGGATCAAGCAAAGGGCTGGTGGGATCAGAGGCAGAGGGATGGCTGGGATCAGTAACAGAGGGATGGCTGGGATCAGTAACAGAGGGATGGCTGGGATCAGTAACAGAGGGATGGCTGGGATCAGTAACAGAGGGATGGCTGGGATCAGAGGCAGAGGGATGGCTGGGATCAGAGGCAGAGGGATAGCTGGGATTTAAGGCAGAGGGATGAGTGGGATCAGAGGGATGGATGGGATCAGAGGCAGAGGGATGGATGGGATCAGAGGCAGAGAGTTGGATGGGATCAGAGGCAGAGGGTTGGATGGGATCAGAGGCAGAGGGTTGGATGGGATCAGACGCAGAGGGATAGATGGGATCAGGCAGAAAGATGTTGGGATCTGAGGCAGAGGGATGTTGTGATCTGAGGCAGAGGGGTGGCTGGGATCAGGCAGAGGGGTTATGGTAGTGGAGGAATGGGATCCGTTACACTGGCACTCACCAGCTGTCAAGTGTCAGTTGATTCCCTTCCTCCATGCTGCTCAGTCGGTTTTCCCCTTCTAGTGCCTCCAGTGAAGCCTCTCCTGATGTTTGGTCTCCTTGAGGTCCTCCCCCTGCACTGTACTGGCTGTCAGCTCATCAGCTGGCTTTCTGCTTCAGTGAAGGGGAGGGGGCTTTATCCACCATGTAGGCTCTGCCTCTGTGTTTCTACCGGAGGGGCAGATGACGTAATCAGATTCGGCCGACTCGCAGAATTGTGAACGTCTGAATCGCGACGCATTGATGCTACGATTTATATTCAACACCCTTCGCTTATGTATTATTAAACTTTGTGTTTGTATTTTCTTCTTTCTGCAGATTGTTTTATACACCACGGCCATTTCTAAGGCTACAGTCACATCTCTGTCGCTGGGGAACAAGCACAAAATCTCTCACTTTCCCAACCCACAGAGAAATGTGCTGCACTTTAGCTGGCGCACTGGGATGCCATTAATTCTTATTGGTACCCCATGCATCATCATGCACACCAAACCACAGTTCAGTGCTGAGCAATTTAGAAAAAATGGTGCTGGTCTTCTTTCTCTAGGTTTCTTGTGAGTAAGGCAGCCCATTGAAATGAATAGGCTGCTCTACTTGTGACATGTGCGCACATATGTGAACCAATGCTAAAACTAGCTCATAGATGTATAAGCTCAGTCAAATACATGTTCCTAATTATTTTTGACATAATTAAAAAGAAAAAAGTGTGCAGTTCCTTACAGAGAATGCTTCTTTTTTTTTTTTTTTAACTCCCCCCAAAGAGTGCAGGAGAAAATGCCCAGTGACCTAATTTGTGTGTGGTAAAACAGAACAATGGTGTTTATGTACTTTTTGTCTTTTTAAAACCTGTGTACATTCTAGATTTCAGGACAGCAGATTCCAAACATGCACATTAAAATCCCTCACTTGGATTACTCTACAAACCTTCGCAAAACTCATCTTCTGTATTGAGAAGTTGCTTGTCCCTCTGAGATCACCTGTCTGTCCGGAAGCGCATCATTGTGCCAGGATTTTGTATTCTTTTATCCCTCAATTCATTACAAAAAACAGCTTTAAATTCTCATACCCACTAGAGACTTCTTGCCGAACAATCTAAGGTCTTTTGTTCCGTTTCTGCGAGTTAAGAATTGTACTTTAGCAGATACTGCTTGTACTTTGAGTTTAAAGGGAACATTTATTTTAAACAAGTAGACAATGTAAGGCCTTATTGTAACATTTGTCAAAAAAATGATCCAGACCAAGTTTTCTTTTCTTCATCATTTTTTTTTTTTTTTTTGGATAGAGGGGGATAGGGCTACAAACTATGTAATGTTGTATTGTGGTCTTTGACCTCTTCACTGTCTCTGTAGTCACTGGGAAAGCACATGGTAATTTCTGTGTTGGTGTCACAAAAACAAAAAAAATCCCATTGTTGCCCTCTGGTCCCTGCTAAGTAGATTACTTTAACTTCTTGTATGTTCCCCAAGAGAGATAGTGAGGGAAAATCTCTCCCGACAGGTATACAAAGAGCATGAAAAACCTGGATCCTAACTCCTCTCTATCCAAAAAGGTTTGTCTATTGGCGCACCTGTTGTCACATACATCTGGTCCTGGCATATTGATAAATTGAAGCAGTCGGCCATAGTAAAATTTTGAGAATGGGATACTCCAGTTCAATGATTCCCAGAAATGTGAGGCTGTGGGTGTGTGTAGATGAAAATTTAAGAGCACTCAGTCCAGAGACTATAGGGATTCAAGGTAACGCTAAGCTTGTTACAATTAGCGCTCATTCAAACCAGCTTTGCCTAACGCAGTTCCAATGTATAGACAAGGCAATTTGTCTAATGTTCTTTTACCTTTGATTCACATTAATGTGCTGCATTTCTTTTTCAAAATAAAATTATTGTAGTTTAAAGTGATTGTAAAGGGAAAAAATGTATTAAAAAAAAAGCCAAACAAACATGTTATACTTATCTGCTCTGTGCAGTGGTTTTGCAAAGAGCAGCCCGAATCCTCCTCTTCTCGGGTCCTCTGATGGGGCTCTGGGCCCCTCCCCCTTGTCCTGTGTCCCCATAGCCCCACCCCTCGCTCCCACCTGACTGGTTGTGATTAACAGCAGCAGGAACCAATGACCCCTGCTGCGGCATCTCAGCCAATCAGGAGGGAGGAACCCGGGAGAGCCTTGGGTCTCGTGCACATTGCTGCATTGGAATCGGGCTTGGGCAAGTATGAGGCGGGAGCTGCACACTGAAGGTTTTTTACAGCCTTTACAACCACTTTAAGGTGAAAGTGATATCAAATAAATCTTTTGCTAAATGAGATTCTAATAGCCAATCTTCCATGCTCAAACTGTTGTTTTCATCACTTCCACCTGGCAGCACTAGGGTTGTTGGTTCGAATCCCAACCATGGCTCCACCTGCACCGAGTTTACATGTTCTCCATGTGCTTATGTGGGTTTCCGCTAGGTACTCCGATTTCCTTCCACACTCCAAAGACAAGCTGGTATAATACCTATGTAAAGCGCTGCATAAATTGATTGTACTATAAAAGTACCTGAAATAAATAAATACATTTTTCTACTTGAGCTTACTTCTCATACTGCTCCCCAGCCACACTGCCTGCCTCCAGCTATGTGGGTGCCCATATATTTATGTACATATACAGTGGATATAAAAAGTCTACACACCCCTGTTAAAATGTCAGGTTTCTGCGATGAGACGAAATAAGACAAAGATAAATAATTTCAGAATTCACGGTCATGCGACGCTGTACCCGAACAAAATTGACATCCTTTTTTTCCCCACAAATAGCGGTATCTTTTGGTGGTATTTGATATTGGCTATGTGGTACATGTGACAACAATATCCCGTATTCTTCATATGTCTGGGCTATGGGGTAGAGTGGCAAAACGGAAGCCTTTTCTTACCAAGAAAAACATCCAAGCCCAGCTAAATTTTGCAAAAGCACATCTGAAGTCTCCCAAAAGCATGTGAAACCAAGGTTTAACTTTTTGGCCATAATTCCAAAAGATATGTTTGGTGCAAAAACAACACTGCACATCACTAAAACAACACCATACCCACCGTTGGAACAGGGGCCTTAGTCAAGGTAGAGGGAATTATGAACAGTTCCAAATAGCAGTCAATATTGGCATAAAACCTTCAGGCTTCTGCTAGAAAGCTGAACATGAAGAGGAACTTCATCTTTCAGCATGACAACGACCCAAAGCATACATCCAAATCAACAAAGGAATGGCTTCACCAGAAGAAGATTAAAGTTTTGGAATGGCCCAGCCAGAGCCCAGACATGGATCCGATTGAAAATCTGTGGGGTGATCTGAAGAGGGCTGTGCACAGGAGATGTCCTCGAAATCTGACAGATTTGGAGTGTTTTTGCATAGAAGAATGGGCAAAAATTGCCAAGTCAAGACGTGCCATGCTGATAGACTCATACCCAAAAAGACTGAGTGCTGTAATAAAATCAAAAGGTGCTTCGACAAAGTATTAGTTTAAAGGTGTGCACACTTATGCAACCATATTATTTTATTTTTTTATTTTTACTTCCCTCCACCTAAACGATTTCAGTTTGTTGTTCAACTGAGTTGTACAGTTTATAGGTCACATTAAGGTGAGAGAAAGTTGTGAAATGATTGATCTTTGTCTCATTTTTTTACATCACAGAAACCTGACATTTGAACAGGGGTGTTTAGACTTTTATATCCACTGAGTGCCCCTGATGTCTCAATAAAAAGAACCTGTCACAGCCCAAAGCTATCTAAACAGATTTGTTCACCCCTTCTGATTGCAATAAAGTAAATGTAAAAAATGGTAATAAATAAAAATAATGAACGCAAAATAAAAGCACCCTGTTCCTCTGTGCTCTCATGCAAATGTGCACCTAGGACTGGGGCACACATGTAAAAGGTGATTGCACTGCATGTGTGAGGTTTTGCTACAAGCGTCGAAGTGAGAGCAATAATTCTCCCTTTGCTTACGTTTGACCCTAAACTTTTAAAGCATCCCCTATGGACACAATTAGGTACCGTAATTTGTTGCCATTTCACAGGCATGCGCAATGTTAAGTCTTAACATGATTAATATCTAATCACTTGATGCAAGATCATGTTTTATATTGTACCAAAAAATGGGTATTATATAGCATTGCGTGCACTAAAAAGTGTACTTTTTCCTGAAAATTGGCATTTGATAAACCACTGCACAAATATCATGCAGCATAAAAAATGTCTAGCAAAAAGGAAAAAACAGCAGATATTAATGTATAAGAAAAATTAAAGTGGTTAGTATTATTTTAAATATAGTGAAAAGAAAAGTAAATGGAAAAAAAAAACACTTTGAATTCTTCATGGAGTTTTTCTTTAAAGCGGAGTTCCACCCAAAAGTGGAACTTCCGCATTAAGTCCTCCTCCTCAGCTCCGGATGCTGAAACTGAGCTTTTGGGGAGGAGGGGGGGGGGTGGGGATACCCGTTTTTTTCGGGTACTTCCACCCCGGTCGCCTTAGGCGATCGGAAGTGGAAGGTCTCCTTCCCCCTCCCTCCCAAAGTCTTCTGGGACACAGGACAGGTCCTAGAAGACTTCGGGACCAATCACAAAGCACAGCGCCGCTCGCGCATGTGCAGTGTGCACCCGGCCGTGAAGCCGTGGCCAGGTGCCCAAAGTAGCAATGCCGGTGCCCCGGAGGGAGAGAGGAGCGAGGCTCCGTGCGGCTCCATTGCTGAACCGGGAGACAGGTGAGTGTCTGTTTATTAAAAGTCAGCAGCTCCACTTTTTGTAGCTGCTGACTTTTAATAAACATAAGGAAAGGGTAGAACTCCACTTTAACTACATTGGGGACGTGTTAAAGGGATAAAACAACTAGAATAAAAATGGGCTTTGGCAATGCTGACCAATCAGTATTTCCCTCATTTTACAGAAAAATGAAATCAGGATTGCAAGCAGGTAGCCGAGCTTGCAGTATATGAACAACTAGGTAAATAAACATGAATACTTGTAGATTTGATAACTTTCAATAAGGAGCACATATCCATATGTCTAAAACAGATAAAGTATAGATTATCCTATAGCAGTCTGTTATGTGTAGCTGGGTCTGGAGACATCTCAGAAGCTGTTAATGTAGTTCCTCCGTGCAGCCAGATGGTAGCATTCCATACACAATATTCAGCGACAAAAGTCCGCGTTCACAGCCATTCATTTTCATTACCTAAAAGTATCCCTGTGTGCGCTGCACAATCCCAATTAACTCTGGTCCTTAGTTCTGTTAGCCAGCTTGTAAGTTCTCGCCTTCTCAGCAGTGATTCACAGTACAGATGAAGCATGCATTAATTGTTCATTTATTTGCCTGTGTCTTATCCAGGTTTGCTTTTTTCACATATAATCCAAAAATGGATATATGCTGTTTTGTAAGCAGATCTGGGAATCAAAAGCAAGTTTTAAAATTACATTCTTCTTAAAGTGTTTGTTAAGCCGCTATTTTCTGTTTATAGTTGCGTCTGGTAGATAACACAGTTCTCCCCAGTGTATGTGATTTATAAAAACATGCTGTATAATACCTTATTTCCGAGCGCCGCACGGCTCACACGTGACTGCCCTCTGGTCTCTTCTCCCAATCTGATAGCTGCAGGGGGAGGTGCTGAGTATCCCCCGCTGACCTCAGCCGGGACGAGGAGAGGAAAGGAGACCAGTGGGCAGTCACGTAAGAGTCGAGCGGCGTTCAGAAATAAGGTATTATACAGCATATTTTTATAAATCACATAAACTGGGGAGAATCGTGTTATATATTTTTTTTTTACCAAAAACATGAGGAAGGATATAAATCGGCCAAAACTGATGAAAAAAAATGTTTTTTTATATTTTTATTTTGGATTTGTATTTTAGCAAAAAGTAAGAAAAATTGTTTTTTTTTTTTCAAAATTGTCGCTCTTTTTTTGTTTATAGCGGCGATCAGAAATGACACAGAGATGACCAAATACCACCAAAAGAAAGCTTTATTTGTGGGAAAAAAAGGATACATATTTAGTTTGGGTACAACGTCGCAGGACTGCGCAATTGTCAGTTAAAGCGATGCAGTGCCGAATCGCAAAAATATTTTATTTCAATACAATGCAACTCGGAAACAACCAGACAATATATATGTTAAACACTGCTAGGCTTGTTTTTAAAGTTGCTGCATATCGTCAACCCATTAGAATAAAAAAAAAAAAGAAATGTGAAAAAAAGAATATGAATTATGGTGCCCTTGTGCTTCTGACATGCACACATGCGCTGCCCCATTGTTTTTAATGGGCAGGGGCGGTATAGGAGCGGTGAATACACCGCTCCCACACCCCTGCAAAGATGCGGCTTGCAGGATTTTTTTTACCGCCCCGCAAGCGCACCGCCCCAGTGTGAAAGTACTCGGGCTTTCACACTGGGGTGTATTGGGGGGAGTTTTTCAGGCGCTTTTTAGTCGCTATTTTTAGCGCAAAAGCACCCGAAAAATGCCTTGGTGTGAAAAAGGTCTAATTTACTTAGATCTGTAGTGTCTCAATCGATGCAGAAAGTCCAGCAACTAATCAACAAGCATATTTTAATGAGTTGGTTGCAGTAATCTGCTTGCTGTTGGTTACTGCAGTTTGACCATCCTAATTGCTGTTTAACCACTTGCTTCCCAAACCTATTCTGACACTTCTGTCCTACGTGTAACATTTATATATATATATTTTTTTTTTTTTTTGCTAGAAAATTACTTCGAACCCCCAAACATTATATATTTTAAGCAAAGGCCCTAGAGAATAAAATGGTAGGTGTTGCATTTTTTTATGTCACACGATATTTGCACAGCGGTTTTTCAAACATAATTTTTTTGGAAAAAATACACATTAATGAACTTTAGTAAACACAAACACAATATAATACCGTTTTTTTTTTTGGGGTAAAATATAAAAGATGATGTTACACAAAGTAAACAAATACCAAACATGTCATTATTTAAAATTGCGCATGGTCATGGAATGGCGACAAACTATGGTACCTATAATTATCCATAGGTGATGCTTTAAAAGCCTTTGCAGGTTACCAGTTTAGATTTGTGTGTGTGGGACCGACTTGTGCATTTGCCACTGCATGTGAAGACGGGGGCACTTTAACCACTTTCCAACCGCGTAACATGTATTTACTGCGGCAAAGTGGCAGCGTATCGCAAATCGCCGTTTATAAACAGCGATTCGCGCAGGCATGTATTCTAGCAAAAAGTAAAAAATATTGTTTTGTTTTTTTTCAAAATTGTCGCTATTTTTTTGTTTATAGCGCAAAAAATAAAAACCGCAGAGGTAATCAAATACCACCAAAAGAAAGCTCTATTTGTGGGAAAAAAGGACTTCAATTTTGTTTGGGTACAGCGTCACACGACCGTGTAATTGTCAGTTAAAGCGGCGCAGTGCTGAATCGCAAATATTGCACTCGTCAGGAAGGAGGTAAATCCTTCCGGGGCTGAAGTGGTTAAACATTTTTTTTTAATTTATTTATTTGTTTTTACACTGTTTCTTACAAAAGAAAATGTGATCACTTTTGTCAGAAGGAATTGAAACATCCCTTGTGATAACAATAGCAGTGACAGGTACTCTTTATGGAGAGATGGGGTTCTATTCTCTCCTTTGGGTTCCAGTGCAGCCGATCAGACACAGATCGGTCTGATCAGCTGCTTCACTGGCTGCTATGCGGCCAATAAACAAAGAGCCGGAACCGAAAGTGATGAAATTCTAGGTGTGATGTCACAAAGTGGAAGGAACAACTTCAGTTGCTGGATGCTGCCGGCTGCATCATTACTGGGCTTCCTGATCGCTTGGGAAAGCCCAGTAAAGGCAGCGGCGGTGGCAAATGAAAAAAGACCAACCTTTTTGAAAAAAAAAAAACCGAAAACGTTTTTCTTAGTTTCTGTTATAAAATGTTGCACGTAATTAATCTTCACTGACGTGCACTGATGAAGCTGCAGTAATTAATGGGCACTGATGAGGCTGCACTGATGAGCAATAATAGGCGACACTGATAAGCTTCACAGATCTGCACTGATGGACACTGATTGGCACTGATGGGGCTGCATTGATGATCAGTGCCCTGATTACCAGTGTAAACACTGTACTGCCAATAACTGACAAGTCTATTTACACGTGATCAGCTGTGATTTGACACAGCTGATCTCATGGTAAAGGGACACTGTGATTGGCCCTTTACCCCAATCTTTGATTACCAGGGCCAAAGGAGCGCCCGATATGCACTGCAGGGGGTGAGGTTCTAGAAGGGTCCATGGACGCCCTCTGTAGCTGTCTTTCAGCTATAGCGCGGCAAGTGGTTAAAGGATTTTTTGTTAAAAAAATGTTATACATATCTGCTCTGTGCAACAATATTGCACAGGAAGATCCCTGTCCTCCTCTTCTGGAAGTCCTGCGCTGACACTGTCCACCCCGCCCCTCTCCGGGTGCCTTCTTTGTAAGCCAGGTGCTATGAAGGCACCCATGTGGACACACTCCTGAGCCAGACTGTGCACGTCCCAAGCCAATAGAATTTAAATGTTCCAACCAATCAGGAAAGGAGAGATGTCATTGCAACCAGACAGACTGTAAGAACTGATTTAATCTATTGTCAGAAGTCTGAATTCCAGTCTGAAATGTCAAAGCTACTTTCTAGGGATACCTATATGTGAGAGAATAGAGAGGGAGCCTACACAAGTCTCAAAGTACAGGTATAGGGATCGCACACGCTCTGCGCTGACTTTTATCAATTACATTGGTTTCAGCTTTTTTATTTTTTTACTGTTGACATTCCGGCTGCCTTATTATACTGTGCTTTTCTCATATTCTTTTCTTTTGGGCACTTTTTATTTTATTCTCCTAATTCTCCAGTGAACAATGGGCAGTCTTTGCTTTATGTAGAGGGCAGAATTCATTGTTAGAACTGAAAAAAAGTCCTCAGATAACAGAAGTAAAAGTTGTTTGCACAAAGCCGCTTTGTGTTAGCGTTCATTTTTTTTGTTGTTTATTACCTTTTATTATCTCCTGTTGACATTTCTGAAAGCATGTCTGTGAATACGGGAGGTTTCTTCCATGAAAGCAAAATACCATGAAACCTTTTATTTTGCATTCGTTGGGAACCATTGTCATTTTTTTTCTGTTATTTGTTCCCATAGAAATAAATTGCTTGCATCCTATAACTTATAATATACAATGTAAACAGTACAATAATGACACTTAGGAAAGCTTGCATGGTAAGCCACTTAAAAATTAATGAAGCACAGTTACAAGTTCATTCCTGTATTCTGTAGTTATCTGCTACAAAAACCAACAAGGCACAGGATAGGAGTGATTAACTTGTTTACTAGAAATCTGAGCTAAGAAAGTTTATGTAGACAGAAATTTCCATTTTTTTCCAAACAGGAAGCCGTGTTTTGGAAAAAAGCATTACATCTGCATTTACTAACAGCAGAACCCCAGCCAAAAAGAACAAGATAAAAGTAAATATCCCAACGTGGCATAACAAAATTAGACCCGGCTGCAATTTTCACCCTCAATCCAGAAATTTTCTCTGCAGTACTTTTTGCTACGGTTCGATGTCCTCAGTCTGATGTTCAGCATCATTCAAACCACTTCCTCTGAGCCCAGGCTGTCCTGGATCTGCCACCCAGCCTGTGACTGGACAGTGAAAAGGAGAATCAGCACAGTGATGAGATTATCTCTCTGTCACTCTGCACTCTCTCCTCCTATCAAGTATGACAGTTACAGTATTATTATATGAACTGATTGGTTGCTTGTGCTGCTTCTTCCTCTCACACTCTAGCTTTGCTGTTCAAGGACTGCAAGATGCTGATACCCGGTCATACTCAAGTAATTACACTGCTACAGAGCTGCATTAATTTGTGCATTTTATATCTGCCTAGAGTTCAACTTTATTGTATTTGGAATACCTAGCAATGAACTTCTGTTATTTGCATGGGTAAATGGGGCTTTAAAGCAGAATTCCACCCAAAACTGGAACTTCCGCTTATCTGATCCCCCTCCCTCGGTGCCACATTTGGCTCCTTTCAGGGGGGGTACCTGTTTCTGTTTTTGACAGGGACCCTTACCCACTTCCGGCGGAATGCCGCCGCGGCAGAGTCCATCAGCAGTTCGGCCCCCTCCTCCTTCCCCTGCCGCTGGGCCATTCAGAAAGCGCGGTAGGGACCCAAGGCGGCGGCAGCAGCACCCGACAGCCGTTGGAAGCAACAGCTGGGGTGCCAACATCACTGGATTCCAGGACAGGTACGTGTCCTAATATTAAAAGGATACGTACCTAAATGTGTTGCTGCTGACTTTTAATTTTTTTTTTGGGGGGGGGGTGGAAGTCCGCTTTAATAATGTTTTGGGATAGACTTCGTCTCCTGTACCAGAGCATTTTTCTCTCTCTGTAACCCCTTGAGGGCCACAGTGTTTTTTCTTTTTTTTTTTTTCTTTTTTTTGTAGATATGTAGATGGCTCTGTCCTTCACTTTATAGCTTTTATAGTCTATGCCAGCCTTTTTCAACCAGGGTGCCTTCAAGTTTCTTCAGGGTTGCCTTTGCAAAATCTCTAAAAATAGCTCAAAAATGTTATACAGGATGGATCAGGCCTGCTTTTTAGTTACACAAAGCCATATGTTTTCATTGTACACCATTACAGCCTCTAGGCGCTGGCGTTCTAACAGCTAATGACATCATCAGCACTTGCACAGTACCTTTGTACAAACCTCCCCTGTCCCCCTCCATCAGCACTGGGATCACATTAGCTGAGTGAAGGGGAGAAACTAAGGGTGAAGATAAACATTGGAACACAAGTCAGTATCAGTGTGTTTGCTTTGGAAGAATAAATCACCCCTAACGTGTGTGGATGTTGCTGTGGTATGTAAAACTAAACATTTTAGAATGGGGTGCCTCGAGATTGTGCAGAATTTTAAAGGGTGCCTTGACTGAAAAAGGCTGAGGAACACTGGTCTATGCTAATGTATTAAACATTTGTTTTTGTTTTTTCTTTAGGGCACATAGGGCTTCAATTTGGTAGCGGATATAGATACATATATTTCTATTTCCTAGGGGTTCAATGCTCTGCAGCATTGATGTGAGCAGGCACCATTGAAAGCTTTGTTATTTCCATTGTCATGGGATGCAAGTCACTTCTAAAATCGCATCAGTGTGAACCAGGCCTTTTTTCCCTTCTCAATACTACTATATATTGTGACAGAGGCAGGAAAACGTGTTACTTAATTGTTTGCATAACAATAAGATTCGATTCAACCAATTTTACTTCAACAGAAATCAGTACGATGGTAGAATTCTTCATGAGAGGCTTGGATCCAGTCAGGTCAGACTTGATTCAGCCCCCACCACTAACCCTATGCACCTCTACAGCTGTTGCTGCAATGGGGAAGGCAAGGCATAGCTGAACCAGCTCTATCCTAGTTAAAGATTATGGCCAGAATTACAAGGTGACATCACCAGACTGAATAGTTAGCACAAACCTATGGCTACACAAAACAATTAAAATGTAAATCTGCAATTCAAAGCAGATACCATATGGTGCCAGGACAGCCTTTGCTTTCTTAAGCCTTATACACACTAGTAGTTTTTTTTTTCAAAATAACACTGGCCACTCCAAAGGAGCCGCTGTACTAGCTATTCAGCGTTAGTACAGTGATCTCCCCTCATGTTCTATTGTGTCCTGACAGGGGGACGGCCCCCCCGCCAGAACACTCCGGTTAGTACTCTCAACCATTGTCTGAGAGCACTGATCAGGAGCTGATTGGCCAACCTTTTTCGGTCATGCCCCTTCGACAGAAGCCGGAATGTACACCAGTACACACGGGCCAAATGTCAGCTGGTTTCTATTGAACCAGCCGACGTAGTCTGACATTCGGCCCATGTGTACTAGTCTTTAGTCTATTCATAGTGCCATCAATGACAATTCCCCTGGATAGCAGTCTTTTCTTATTTGTGGGAGATAGGCTCGTCTCCCCATCTTACATAGGACAGTGCTCTATGTGGGAGCAATCTGTTGCCAGGTCCAAGAAGCATCACATGGAAGGCAGAAGGATTGCAAGTACCTACTGTATAAAAAACAATATTAACTATAGGTAACTCAATGGGGTCAAAGGAGGTTGTGAATCAGTGGAGACAAAAATCAGTGGTGTGCCTTGACTTCCATGTGTCGTATTTCCAAAAAGGATTTGTAATCCAATGTAGTCAAACAAATTCCTGCCAGAAATTATAGCTAGGTTCTCGACCTTCACTGCAGCAGCCCACCTTGGTCAATTACGCACCCTCAGCTTGATCATTATAATAAGAAGCAGATGCATACCAATTTAGTCGTCCATTTTCAAAACATGTACACTGCAGTAGAGTCTGATTAGGCCATAGTGTTCGCTCCTCCCTCTTACAGTCTGATAGTTAGGGCTCATGCACATGGTCGTATAACGGAGTTTTTCCCTTCATAGAAGTCAATGGTTGTACACAGCTTTACACATGTATACAGAAGTGCTTGCTTAAACACACAATGCATACCACTGTGGACATACATTTCTGCATACGTGTGTTTATGCAGATAACATAGAAAATTGATGGCAGAAAGAAGACCAAGTGGTCCATTGTCTGCCCATATTTTTTTTTTTTTTTTAAATTTATACATGTTTTTGTATTTCTCTTTTTTTGTCTTCGTATAGATTTTTGTTTGTCCCAAGCATGTCTGAAGCCACTTACGGTTGACTGACTCACTACCTCTGCTCATGTCCCTTTGTTTTTGTTTTAATATTGAAAATCCTGCCCTCATGAACCTTATTCACCCCCTTGATGTATTTGAAGGTCTCAATCCTGTCTCCCCTTTCCCTTCTTTCAACTAGATGTACATGTTAAGTTCCTGAAGTGTCACTTGATATGTTTGATCCCTCAGACCTTTCACCATTTTTGTTACTCGTCTGTGGACTCGTTCTATCTTATCAATATCTTTTTGTAAGTGAGGTCTCCAGAACTGGACACAGTATTCTAAATGAGATCTCACTGCTGGTGACTCCCTCTAGTAATGCATCCTAGAATTCCATTTGCTTTTCCCACTGCCTGGCCACACTGCTCATTTTTCAAACATCTGAAATAAGTACTCCCAAATCTTTTTCCTTTGTAGTGCTGGCCAACACTGTACCCACTATATTGTACTCTCTCCGAGGATTCTTTTTCCCTAGGTGCACTACTTTACATTTAGAAACATTGAACTGTAGTTTGCTCTGTTTTGACCAATCTTCCAGCAATGGCAAATCATGTTCTATATTACAGACACCTCCAGGGATATCAACCCTATTGCACACCTTTGTGTCATAAGCATAAAGACATACCTTACCCAGAAATCCTTTAGTTATATCACTTATATATATTTTAAATAGAAAATGACCTAGTACAGAGCCTTGTGGTGCACCATTTTGACTGGTCTCTGTTCCGAATGAACCCCATTGTCAGCCATACTCTGGTATTCTTTAACCAACTGCATATCCACTAAAAGGTACTGGCACATACACATGTACAGCCACATACAGTCCTTGGCCCCCTATAGGCAGCTATGCACAGCACCTGTGGGCTCCATGGCTGGGAAATACACCAGAGTTTATGCTATACAGCCAGATACCGCCATGTCCATGAGTCCTTAATGTGCAGGAGATCACAAGAGGCCAATGCCAAGACAGATTTGGATACAACATGATTATTCATATTATTTATTAAATAATAGTAGAATTAAATGTAATGGGTTGATAATTAATACATTAACATATGTGTAAATCATAACAATGAATTTCTCTTATTTTCTTCCTTTTGGTCTGTTTTGGTCACTGAAAGAGCTGTTCGATAAGTAAAAAAAATTACTTGCAAGTTCCTGTGCTGTCTGTTGACTGGTATTTTATTTTTTTATTTTTTTTATTACAGGTATTTATATAGTGCTGACAATTTATACAATCTTAGGGCACTAACCCATATTCATACACATATTAGGGCCAATTTAGACAGGAACCAATTAACCTACCAGCATGTCTTTGGGATGTGAGAGGAAACCCGCACAGGGAGAACATGCAAACTCCATGCAGTTAGTTCTGTGGTTGGGATTTGAACCAATCATAGTGCTGCCACTTAGCCACTGTGCTGCTTCAATCCTAGTTCTTTTACAACAGAAAAACTCCCATTTATGTTATGCGGGAGAGGAGAATGTGATTTGTAGTCTTAAAACATTTCCTGTCCTTGGGGGACCACACTGTTCACCATAGAGTATGGTACAGTGAGTGAATATTGTCACCCTAGAACAGGGAGTTTGTTACTGGCAGAATAAAGAGGAAAAAATTAATGCAGCCACCACATTTGGCCAGGACTGGTAAGCTGCAATATATTAACCACTTCAATACCAGGCACTTACCCCCCTTCCCGCCCAGACCAATTTTCAGCTTTTAGTGCTGTCGCATTTTGAATGACAATTGTGCGATCATGCAACGCTGTACCCAAACAAAATTTTTATCATTTTGTTCCCACAAATAGAGCTTTCGTTTGGTGGTATTTGATAATCTCTGCAGTTTTTATTTTTTGCGCTGCTAATAAAAAAAGACAGAGAATTTTGAAAAAAAAACCTTTTCTCTGTTTCTGTCACAAAACTTTGTAAATAAGTACATTTTCTCCATCACTGACGGGCACTAATAGGCTACACTGACGGGCACTGATGAGGCGGCACTGATGAGGTGGCACTGACGGGCACTGATGATGAGGCACTTATATGCAGCACTGATAGGTGGCACTGGTGGGCAGTAATAGGTGGCACTGGTGGGTGCCAGCCATGTTGGGCATTATGCCCCTTACCTGGTGGTCTAGTGTGGGCTCCCTGATCATCTCCCTGGCAGTCTTATGTCGGCTCCCTGGTGGTCCCTGGACGGGCTCTCCCTGGTGGCCCCTGGGCAGGCTCCCTGGTGGTCCAGTGGGGCGATCCGAGGAGGGCCTGTGCTGATAAACAATCAGCACAGACCCCCCGTCAGGAGAGCCGCTGATTGGATCTCCACTACTCGCTTCTTCAGACACGACTAGAGGAGAAGCCGATAAACGGCTCTTCCTGTTTACAGCGTGATGAGCCGTGATTGGTCTCGCCTGATCACGTGGTAAAGGGCTTCCGATGGAAGCTTATTACCGAGATCGATAATGTGGTGGGTCAGACTGACCCACCGCACCACAGATTGCTGCAATGCGGCCTCCAAGGGCACGCGATTGCCTGTTATCCTGATCACCTCATATGACGTCAGTCAGGTTAACGTAGCCACCGGTTGAGAAAGCGCTCTCTGAAGGGGTTTCAGAAAGGAGAGGAAGTGCCGGACTTGCACTCTTGGGTTATCAACCACAGGGAGAGCGAGATAAAATGCATGTTGTGCCAACCAGAATTTTCAATGCATTGCCTATTAGGACATGGTTTTTGATGTTCATTAGGATATGGATGTATACCTATGGTAAGGCTAGGAGGAGGATTATGGATGCATACTGCTCAACGCTTAGCTAGTTTTTACAAGGAGCGTGTTTGTCAACAGGGATTTTAGAGTTGGAATAAAAATCAACAGAGAGAGGGGACATCCATGGTGGGTGCCATTGAATAGAGCAAAGTCTTGAGAGGTGGCTTCATTAACTTTCACTGCTGCTATGGGTTTCAAATAGACAGTGTCAAACAATTTAAATATATTGTTTCCCAGGCCTATATGCAGAAGCATTGAACTGAGAATGTGCCAATTTGCTCTATCAAAGGCATTTTGTGCATCAATAGAAGTCAGACTTGAAGGAGTATTTCTTGACTCGAGAAGGGAGATGAGATTAAAGGTCTTACTGGTGTTGTTCCTTGCTTTCCTCCCAGGCATGTCTACCTGCTCTGTATGTATAATACTGGATAGGTGTGGAATAAATTAGATGAAAAGGATTTTAATAAACAATGTTAGATCCTGATTGAGGAAGGAAATTGGTCTATAGCTTGCACATTGTGAAGGGTCTTTACCTTCTTTAGTTACCACAACAATATACGCTCATAGAGTATCCCCTGGAAGGGAATGCCCTCCTAGGATAGAGGTATGGGTGTTGACACACCTGGTTGGTAGAAAGTGAGTTTAATTGCTGTAAACAGTTCCTCCTCAGAGATAGATTTCTCCAATTCTGCCTTCACATGAGTAGTGTCTGGAGTCAAGCAGGTATTCGTCATTACCAGATGAAAGTTGATCAGAGGATGGGTTGGTTGGTCGCGTGTGGGTAAGTTAAATAATGATTCATAAAGCGTACGGAAACATGTCTGATGACTTATGAAGTTTGGTACTCTGGGCCAAGGACATGGTAGGGCTGCATGTGCATAGCTCCTCTGTTCTGAGGGACTCATCTAACAATCTGCCAGCTTTGTTTCTGAATTTTTAATAGAAACATTTGGAGGAGAGCACTATTCTGTTAGTTTTGGATAGGAGCAAATCGGCAATGTTTTCACATGATCATTTTAGTTCAGACACCATACCTGAACCAACTACTCTGTAAATAGGCATTTCTTTAAATGTTTAGGGTAAAGTAGGACAGGTTGGTTGAGAGCCTTGAGACATCCAGCAATGGATCCAATACTACTTTAAAGTGTCAGCCCATAATGATTGTGCCCTCAGCAAAATTGGAATGATGGTTCAGACATTGTTCCAGGATGTCCAATTGGGAGGATTTGGGAATATATCCATTCATTAGAATGAACAATTTTCTGTAGATTGTATCCTTTAAGAAAATAAAATGGCATTGAGCATTGGTCACGAGATCAGCAAAGACCCAGGGGAGAGTCTTGGAGAGCGGGATGAATACTCCTTTAGATTTTGAATTGTTGAAGTAACCTTGATAAGAAATGGGATATCTATCTGTAGTTAAGGAACCAGGGAGGATTAGTTTTGCAGAAATGTATCTCTTTGATAAATGCGATCTGTACCCTCATCCTCCAAGGTTCCCTAAGCACTTGTGTCAGGGGCATAAACAACCAAAAAAAGTGACATGCATCAAAAAATATTATAGTACACTGAAGGCTGCTGTACACAAGATATTAATTATCCATTGAAAATGAGAAACGGCAAAACAGCGCCAACAGCTAGTGCAAAATATATCCCACCTACTAAAAATACTGTGCGATTTAGTGATAAATGATATGGTGTCAATATAAATCAATATACATATAAATCAATAAATGAGAAGTTCATAAAGTCCAAAAATTAAAGTGACTCTGTGCTAGTAGTTGATGAAAAGTGCAAACGTGCTCCTAAGGTGCTCTAAAACATCAATCCAGTGCATACGGAAAAAAAAGTGTGATGTGCCGTAACACCTCTTGTTTTCCCACTCACCAGAAGAAGATGACCCCCAGCTTTGCAGTCTGGGGGTCACAAGAGGCTTGATCTGGTGGTAATGGTACCAGGGACCCGATGATATCCTCCAAAATGGATGAGACTTGATCCTCCAACCAATCGTTCGATATCCGCTAATGTCTCACCAGCAGGCTCAATAAAGCATAAATATGCTCATAGTGTATAATTTAATAAAACAATTTATTGCGCATGGTGAAATTTTACTTACAAAATTCCAGGCCCAAAATGGCATAACAAGACCATAACGCCGGCAATGGTGTGCATTGCACTCGGGGCGGAAGTGACATCAGTGGTAACGAACGACCGGAAGTTGCGTCATTTATGCTTTATTGAGCCTGCTGGTGAGCCATTAGCAGATATTAGAGGATATCATCCGGTCCCTGGTACCATTATTACCAGATCAAGCCTCTTGTGACCCCCAGACTGCAAAGCTGGGGTTCATCTTCTGGGGAGTGGGGAAACAGGAGGGGTTACGGAACATCAAACTTTTTTTCCGTATGCACTGGATTGATGTTTTGGAGCACCTTAGGAGCACGTTTGCACTTTTCATCAACTACTAGCACTGAGTCAGTTTAATTAATTTTTGGGCTTTATGAACATCTCATTTATTGATTTATGTGTATATTGATTTATATTGACACCATATCATTTATCACTAAATTTCAAAGAATTTTTAGTAGGTGGGATATATTTTGCACTAGCTGTTCGCGCTGTTTTGGCGTTTCTCATTTCAGGGGTATTAGGACCCTTAAGCATTAAGAGAAACTGTGATTGGGTGAGCGAGTCTATCCTGAAATGATAAATAGAAGATTGGGTAAGTGGAGGGAGAGACTCTGGGAAATACCCTTTGGGTGGTAGGTGGAAAATTACTGACATTTGCAGAGTGAATTCCATTCAATTCAGCAGTTCTGAGCTCTGCAGCAACAGTTGCTTAGACCTGGAAGGTAAATTATAAGGCAATGATAGCTAACAGAAACAAAACATTGTACATATATGTCATTGAGACCTAAAGAACTATAATGATAAGCACATCTATAACAACATTTGAAGCTCAATTTCTAAAGATATAACCAATTTGTAAGGTTGCCTATCCATTACGGACTAGGATGTATAGTTAAGTTCAGCCATACAGTGAGATGGCAAATTTTTCAAGAAGGTACACAAATCTAGTTTCTACATACTAAAGCCCTGTTGAAAAAACATTTCCAATACTGTAAATGGATAGCTTGCACCCTTACATCTTCAGGAGGTTACATCTTTTAAAACAGAGGATGTTTATGTCCAGCAAAATACATAGACTTATGGGAGAAATAACAAACCCCACTTGGAGGATACGAACATGGCAATATCCCATTTATCGGTTAGTATTAATATCCTCTCCATTGTTCTACTTGTTATATCAACAAGATGTCCCTTGGGCAGACAGATCTTTTTGTTAGCCTAGACAAGTATGCCATGATGGCCCACTAGAGGATTTGACAGTTAGGCTTCATGTACACAGGACATTTTAAAACCTCTTCTGAATGCTGGAACTTGACAGCTTGTAACTGACATTTAAAAATGTCCGTTTTGCCACTTTTACATGCCACGTTTATGCACGTTTAGCTGTGTTCTCATTTAGAAGCTTTTTTTCCAGTTAGCAGATTTTACCGATCAGTATACCCTCCCAAATCCCTACAATGCAGGAAAAATCTCTCTCTCTCTCTCCCCGTATGATGGCCTACCATATGAAGACATATGGTAGGCCATCATTGTATCATCAGCAGACTATGAGCATGCTATGCATAGGTGAGGTGTTATTAGGTCAAATGTTCAGTATTCGTTCAGACAGGAGAAAGTTTTGAGGAGAGTGAGATTAAACAATGCATGATTTTTTATATCTACCCTAAGTTTAGCTTTCAGGCTTTGTTGTGTAAACTGTATAAGGATGTTTATATTTATTTTATGGGGTAAAGAGGCATTTCACTTAAAAATTATAGCAAGGGTTTATCCCAAAAAACATTTTTTTTACAAAAAGTATATGCAATACCTATAGCAGTAGTAAACCCCTGCACCACATTTTTAAAGCTCTGATCACTCCTTGTATGAAGATTAAATTTCCCTTTTTTGCGGTCTCCTTACCTGTTCCTTTCCGTCAAATATTGTATATTTCTCCGTATGACGTCACGCGCGCATGCGCCATTATTCTCTAATTTTCCAGCAAGCTAAGGGTGCCGGAAATTTTCAGGGTCTATGCCGGCGCTGGGTCATCTGGCGTCAGCCCCATCCTAACGCGATATTTGGAGTGTGGAGCTGCAGAGCAAGGAAGAGACAGCGGAGAGGCCATCGTACGTAATGCGCATGCGCAAGATTATCTGCCTCTACGCAGAATGTGGGTGGAAATACAGGCACAGATAAACGCGGAAGAGCACAGTTAAAATGGGACTGCCTTATACCATCCGGGACCGCTATAAAACTCCTCGTTTTTGGCATGTAAGACCGCTTTTAGTTATCATGTGTATCTTTGGTATTTTCAATATGTAAAGTGGACTCAAAATATATATTGCATTATTCTTCTTGGGCTGGGTTTACTACTGCTTTAACCTCTGTTCTAAAGTTTCTCTAATTAGGTATACTGTGATCTTTTGGGAGTGTAATGCAATTTCTCACAAAGTATTCTAAATTTATTATACTGCACGTCGAGAATAATCACTGTCACTTCTGATATCCTTTAATTAAAGGGCAGACACAGAAGACTATATCTAGGAACATATTGATATATAAGGCAGTGATATGCTAGGAATCAGCGAGAAGTGTTTTTTCTTCCACTCTGCCTTTAAACCAAAGCAAGCGATGCATGAAACAAATTGGAATAAACAAGTAAATAAATGCTTCTCTTGAAGGCATACATTTACATTCTACCTAGAATAAAATAAACTGCTAGGCACTTGTTTTCATTGTCCCATAAATCTTCTCCACTTTTCTTTTCCTGGCTGTGTCGTGGAAGCGTGTTCTCTAGCTAATGTATTCTTTTCATCTTGTAATATAGCAGGAAAACCCCACTATAAACTAATTATAGATATTGGATTAACCTGCTTTTGTCAGTGGAAAGGCCGTTCATTTTCACTTGCAAATATTTCAGCCATTATTTAGATCTTTTACTAGAATAAATTAATTGTGGCATTAGTTTGAGACATCAAAATGTTCAGGTTTTGTTAGGAGATGTACCGTATGTTGCCAAATGAAAAATAACAAACTGTTAAAAGTTCAGCTGTTCTATAACTCGTTGTTGTTGTTCTGCTGATTTAATTAAAGGCCAACTTCAGATTTAGTTGAGTCAGTGGTGTTCAAGATAGGCAGCAACAAGAAGAAACGGAGGCATCCTTTTAAAAGTAGTGTTTAGTTGTCCGTAAATGGAAAGTAATAGGAAAATTGTGCTAAGTGTATACTCACGTTCATCTCATTGCTGGATACCTGCCCTAGGGCCAAACAACTTATTTTAGCACATGTGGAGACTATGACTGTCTGCATGCAAAATGTAGGCGATCACACTCGATGATTGTTTGTGTTTTCTGGAGACTCCTGGACTACGTTGGGCTACGGTCAGGTCTGGTTGTCCACTGGACCTGATCAAAGCCTAGGGTAGTGCAAGAATCTCCAGATTACTTTATATTTAGTTCCCCCACCCATTTTGGAGCAACCCACATGCATACAAAAAAAAAAAAAAAAAAATAGTTGGTCCAGTCAGCAGGGGTAGGGAACCTGCGACTCTCCAGCTGTTGTAGAACTACATTTCCCATCATGCTTCTGAGAGTAATTGTATCCATCAGCCTTGCAATGCCTCATGGGAAATGTAGTTCTACAACATCTGGAGAGCTTTATACTGGGTGGGTTTACATCCACTTTAAACTAATGACACAGTATTAATGACACAGTATTAATGTATATATACATGCAAGCCTCCTGCATCTATCCCTACCTTGCAAATGTCCTTCCTCTTAGCACTAGCAGCTCTGTAAAACTCTGAAATCAGTGGGTGTCTGTGTTTGCTGGAGTTTGGTGGGTGGAGTTGTGATGTCACAAGCCTCCCCACCCACTTCTATACTGAGACACTGAGGAGGGAGGGAGGGGGGAGTATAAAACTTTCTCTGCTGTGTGAAGGAGATAAGCAAATTGCTTTTCACTCACAGAGCAAGGGGCGGAACGACTATGTATTTCCCTGTTAGTCAGACTTTCTCTTCCTGAAAAAAGATAAGCTCATTACTCACAGTTGGATTAACTCTTTGTGGCAAGACTGGGCACAGATGACTTAACATGCTATACTCTACCAGGCAGAATTATTTTTTTTTTTTTTTTCTGGGATAACATCCACTTTAATGAAAGTTGCAGATTTAAAAAGACTGATCATTACTTTTTAAATTATATTTGCATGTTAAAAGTATAAGGTTTTAATGGTTTACATCTTAAGATCTAAGCGTGTCCCTGCTTAAACCTTATCAATGCACAGGGTGGATAAAAATCAAAGATTTTTTTTTTAAATATCAGATTTTTTTTATTTAAATCAGATTTTTATTTTTATCAAATTTATTTTAATAAAATACTTTTGGAGTAAAAAATCTATCTAAAGATAGTTTTCTATTTAAGATACATTAAAACATTTAGTTTATTCAGCATTGAATTGAGCTTAGTTATGTAGCATGAGGCTGTATATTCTGCAATATTTCCATTTTTGGTAAACTCATTCAATGAGATAACATGCACTGCATTGATGCATTCACACAGTTTCACAGTAACCATGAGATAAAACAAAGTTCAGGAATATTCCTTTATCTCATTGTTTTGCAGATCTATGTACACTACAAACTGTATGATTGACTCGGTTCAGATATCGCTGTTTTACTAACCTGACAGCTTATTATTCTACATAGGAAACCTTCATTTTGTTTGCAAATATTAAAGATTCTAACTACCAGCAAGAATAAGTCCTAACATTTAAAGAGCACCTGTCATTTTCAGATCCATTGGAGCGCCTGTTAGCGGGCATCCACTCACCTGCTGCCGCCACGTCCCTCACCTTGTTGTGTCACTGCCGCATCATCAGCCGTCCCATTAAAGTGAATTGGACTGTCATTGAGTCAACAGCGGGTTCAGGGATAGGCAATTGCAGGACAAAGATGATAGTTGCTCTTTAAGGCTTCATGCACACAGGACTTTAGAAAAACGTCCAAAAAAACGTCAGTAGCTTATCAGTGATTTTTTCAGCTTTTACCAGTGTCATATTACTGGCGTTTTTGCACGTTTTTTTTCGCGTTTTTAAAGGGCCAGCATTTTTTTTTCTCCAATTGATCTAAAACGTCCAAAATGTTGGGGGTTGACGTTTTTTGGCGTTTTTGAGCATTTGAACATTTCTACAGCTGAAAAACGTCTCTCAGAACCCTCTGGTCTTGGTTTTTTTTTTTTTTACAGCTCAAAAACGTCACTGCTAAAAACAGTGGATAACCGCCTATATGGGCATCAACACATAGGATTACATGATGGAGGGTTTACTGACTGTAGAAAAAAACAGCTGCTGTAAAACGAGTCAAAAAACATACCGTGTGCATGAGGCCTAAAAATTATGATTTAAATCAAGCCTTTTTACTAGTGATTTAAATCAAATCCACCCTGTCAATGCAGTTATATATTTTATATGTTTCCCTTTTTTTCCCCCTACAGTACAATATGGAATGGAGGCTTTGTAAACTATACTATAAAAATGAACCTGCCAATACTATAGAAAATAGGCTAAAAGTTTCAAACCCAGTCAACACTGACTTTGTCAGATATAATCTTGTTTGCAAGGGTTTTTGTGTTAACTTTTTAGTTGGATATCATTTTTAAAGTGTATAGATTTTAAGCCTCTTGAGGACAGGGACTGATGTGAATGTACAGTATATAAACTGCTGCATAGATTGTCAGCACTATATAAATACTTTTAATAAATGATAAATAAATAATCAGCTGGCAGATGGATTTTGAGCAGCATAGGGCTTTTTTATACAATGCTTTATAAAGATTTTGCCATAAGCCTTCCCAGTAGTACCCCGCACAGTGCATATAATGTATACACATCTTAGGTTGGTGTGTGAATTTTCACTCTATAATATTTTAATATTACTTATACATATTTTGGACCTACATGTACTATATATTCTAGCACGCATTCACCAAGACCTGTATTTTTCCAACTGGAAATTTTATTTGTACAGATGACCCATTAGTTAGAAAAAACAATTCAATGACATTTTGTATTATAAAGCAACCTGATACAATAATTAGCCTAGCGGTTTCTTTTTTTGGCAGTAAGTTAGTCCACTGTAATATGGAGTAAACATTTTGTGACCATTAATATTCTATCAGCATATTAAAAATAGATATCCTTCTTTTTCGATCCATCCTGGTAAAATTCATAGAAAATGCAATTTTATATACTAGCAGTCTAGATTATATGTGAGATTTGACTTTGAACAATAGAATAAACATATATTTTATCAGTATTTGCAGTTATGTGCAAGCAATATAACTTTGTTTCTGCAAAATGACCTTGCCAGTCAAGGTGTAGAGTTGCCAGTCCCCCAAGATGGTCATTTTCTAATGTTGGGACAGGCAGACATCTACAGCAGTCCTGAAAAGGAACGCGGATCAGTGTTTTATTCTCCTCTCGATAAGTGGCATGGGCAGAATCTACCACTCATATCCTACTCCTTCTCTTTACATTTAAATAGAATTTATGGAACTCTCTGCTTTGCTTCTTTTGCTGCAGGTAGATCATACATCCCATTAATCAGGTCATTCATCATTGAGATTTGAAAATACATAATACTAGTGGTAATTTGCCTACTACTTGCAGGGTCCCTTTAGCAAGGCATTGTATCTTTTTGCTTGACAAAGAGACCCTAAATAGTCCAAAAATGTTGGCATTTGAAGACCATTATCGTGACTGAATAAAATACTTCAATTTTTATATGGAGGTGTGTGGATGAAGAATCATATTTCATAAAGACTTTAAAACATTTAGTGCAATTAACCAGAAAGTAGGTGGCTTAAAGGGTAACTGAACATTGAATCTACAGGGCCACTTATTCCCCTACCCCCAATCTGCAGAGATCTTGCACAGTGGCCAATTGTATATTACACGCTATTGCCTAGTTTTGATGAATATGTATTTTGCACAATTTGTGGATATTTGATATTGGTTTCTAGTGAATTGGGAAGATACGTATATGATTGTGTCAACTACCTATGGCTGCTTCATGAGTGCTTAAGTTAGCATGCACTTAAAGTGAAATTGATATTGCAGTTGACATCTTTTTACTGTGATGACTACATTCATTTTTTTATTTCTAGCCAAGAACATTTTCAGCAAATACAGAAATTATCTGTTGACATTTCCAGAAAGATAGTGTTTTCTTCACTTCCTGTGAGCTGCCAAAATATTTTAATTTCCTACTTATCGTCTGTAAACTACAAATTGCCTTGCTCCCCATGCCATTGAGAGGAAAGGATACAGACATGTCTGTAATCCATATCAGAAGAGCAGCCTAGGATGACAACCGTTGCTCCCTTAAAAGATACAGTGGAGCAATAATGTAGCTATCCAGCCACAGAAAGCAAAAGTTTGAAAACAAATGCAGCCACCACACCAAGGACCAATAATCTGCAATATATTACATTTTGGGTTTAGGTTCACATGCACCTATGTGTTGTGTATGCAGGAAAGAACAACCAGTTTAGCTTCACTGCTGCTCTGTTCAGTAACAAGGGTTGAGAAAATAAGCCCCTGGGGTAAGCTTCAAGTCGTGGTTTGTAGCTCAAGCAGGACAAAGGACACATTCACATTTATTCATGTCACTGCACTTGGCCAATACACAAACACCTCCACTGTCAGGTGGGAGGATGGGGAGAGTAGCCTTCGTTTTGCTCCCAGTGGGTGAAGAAGAAAGTGGAAGGAGCAAAGGGAATGAGAGTATAACTTGCCGAAGGTGGGGGGGGGGGGGTCTATTTTAGTGCCCTTGCTAAGCAAAACATGAGTTCACTTTAAAGAATATATGAAACAAAAGAATGTCTGAAAATGAATCTTTTCCGGAAGCCCATCAAAGTCAACTTTAAAGTGGTTGTAAACCCTCCATTTCCACTTTACTGCCTTCTTATCAGCACATTAAATCCTCCTCCTCATTGCTTCTCTCATGTTACTCACAGTTGCAGTTTTTTCACTATCTCTTTTGACAATAATGATGACGTCATGCAGCGCCTGTGCACTCATTACATACAGAAACGGCATGCTGCGTGTGCCGTTTCTGTCGGCTCTGCATGCTGGGATTACTTCCTTTACCATCTCAATGGCACAGCACACAAGCATCGCGAGAGTGTGCGTGTGCCATTCTCTAATGCTTCCTGGTTCTCCCCCTGTGCAACGTCACACGGGGGGGTGAACAAGAGGGGGAGTGAGGCAGAATAGACCGGACGGAGATGAGCAAGCTACTGCAGCTATGCGGGATTTAGGCTGGGGAGAGAAGGAAGGGCGGAAATGACGTCTGCACCAGACATCAAAATCCTTAGTCTAAATGGAGCAGCCTATACCAGAAAGAAGCCATCATTTATACAACAAATAAAAAAGGTATTTATAATGAGAAATTTTGAGCGGTTTTACGGCGGACAGCTTTAGCATGCTATGATAATTATTTATAAAGAACACTAAAACAAAAGCTGGCTTTACGTTCTCTTTAATAGTACTGTGTAAGCCATGATGAGTATAGTGCAGTGTCCAAGTACAGTCCCTGGGGTGCCATCCCCAAATGTTTTTTTTACAAAGGTGTCTTCGGTCAATATAAAGGATACCAAAATCTGCATTGGTGTCATGAATGTAAAGTGAAAAGTAGATTTCTACATTGTCCTCAGTTGAAAATGCATTTAACCACTTCACCCCTGAAGGATTTCCCATGTTAGGACCAGAGCACTTTTTGCGCTTCGGCATCGCTTTAACTGACAATTGCGCGGTCGTGCGACGTTGTACCCAAACTAAATTGTATCCTTTTTTTCCCCACAAATAGAGCTTTCTTTTGGTGGTATTTGATCCCCTCTGCGTCATTTCTGATCGCCGCTATAAACAAAAAAAGAGCGACAAATTTGCAAAAAATGAAGGGAATACCGCGCTAGGCTAAACAAGAGGGGTAAGCTGCCACACTACAACCAAACTTGTCGCTAATAAATAAATAAAAAGTATTGTTATTGCACTTTTGATTAATATAGGTGGTTTTTATCAATTTAGATACAATAACATTACAATTTTAGGTTTAGCGCCATACCATTTAAGCATATAAATATTAAGGTGCAAAGTGTGTGCAAAATATGAAAATTGGAACACTGCACATATAGTGCATATAAAGTGCAGACAAATAAGGAGCAGAGAAACCCACTCAAAGGTAACTCTGTTTCTAAAAACTGTGCAAATAGTCCAAAGTGAATATAACAAAAATGTTAATTAAAGTGCAAAACCAATGTGAGAAACAGGAGGCTGAGAGACTAAAAACAAAAATGCTCCTGTCTCAAAGTAAATGGCCTGTATCAATAGTTCATCAAAGTGATCTTGTTCAGGGGATGACTGAGTGTAAAGGAAGAGTGGTGGGATAGGGTGATACCCCCTCCATACAATCCATCCCCTTCTAAATAAAGGGTGTTGCACTTTGTATGCATTAGCGCCATACCATATGTTTACAACCATGTGTTTACATTTAAAAAAAAAAAATATATATTTCTTACTTTTTGCTGAAATACAAATAAAAAAACAAATGTATTCATCGGTTTTGGCCTATTTATATTCTTCCTCATATTTTTGGTAAAAAAAATCGCAATCGGCGTTTATTGATTGGTTTGCGCGAAAGTTGCCGCGTTTACAAACCATGAGAATTAATTTCTGGCGTTTTTTAAAATTTTTTTTTTTTTTTACTGTTAATGGTGGCGGTCATCAGGACTGCGATATTGGTGCGGACATGTCGGACATTTTTGACACTTTTTTTGGGACCAATGACATTTATACAGCGATCAGAAATGTAAATATCCACTGATTACTGTATAAATGTCATTGGCAGTGAAGGGGTTAACCTGCAGGGGGAGATCTAGGGGTTAACTGTGTTCCTTAGGCGTGTTCTAACTGTGAGGGGGCTGGGCTACCATGGGCATAAGAGATCTAACTGATCCCAGTGACAGGGATCAGTAGATCTTTTAAATGCCCACTGACAGATCTGTTCATTCTCTTTGCCAGGTCATTGCGGCTCGCCGGCGGACATGGGGTCTGCCCGAGCCACGGGCACACTCCTGCAGAGCACACGCACGATCCGCCGTTCATAGACGCCGATTCACGCTACAGCGCCACTCTGCAGAAGTAAATGTTGGCGAGCCGGTCGGGAACCGGTTAAAGTGATTGTAAAGTCATAAGGTTTTTCATCTTAATGCATTCTATGCGTTAAGATAAAAAGCCTTCTGTGTGCAGCAGCCCCCCTAATACTTACCTGAGGTCTCTCTAGCTCCAGTGATGTTGAAGGAATGTCTCGGCCGTCTGCGACTCCCCTCCTCAACGGCTGAGACAGCAGCGTGGCGCCATTGACTCCCACTGCTGTCAATCAGTCAGTCAGCCAATGAGAATAGAAAGGGGGCGGGGCTGGGCCACAGCTCTGTGTCTGAATGGAATCAGGGTGCTGTAACTCGACTCAGGTGCCCCCATAGCAAGCTGCTTGCTGTGGGACACCCAACAGGAGGGAGGGGCCAGGAGAGCCTAAGTGGGACCCAAAAAGAGGAGGATGTGGGCTGCTCTGTGCAAAAACACTACGCAGAGGAGGCAAGTATAACATGTTCTTGTTAATTAAAAAAAAACAAGACTTTCTAATCACTTTAATGAAGTTACAGAATGGAACATTTCATTGGTACAATTTAGCAATATTTGTAACAAGAAACAACTGTATTAAAACTACAATATTAACTTGTTATGCAAGAATTTAATTTGCTATGCCATATGTTATATATATGTCAAAACCTTCCCCCAGGAATATACACTCAGATTAATTTTTCAAACTGTAACCTTAGGCAGAGGAGTCTATCTCCAGCCCTCCTAACTCCAGTCCTCTGGGACTGCAAGCTATGCATGGTTTCTCCACTGCCGGGAAGGGGCACATCAGTATTAATTAGTAACCTGTGGAAAGGCTAAACTACGTGGGCAAAATGAATTGCTTCCTACTGCACTGTTTAACAACTTTGTGCGACACATTAAAATCATCGTGCTGTAAATGATTGCCAGCAAGTGTTATTAAAAACTGCTTATGTAGTTTAGCCTAGAACAGTATGAATTATTACATCTGTGAGACTGTGAAGAGATATGAAATTCAAGCACTGTTGGGGACTCCTGAGGACAGGAATTGGGCACCCCTGGTCTGAGGGGCATCCTCTCTGGCAACATTTGTGACCCTGTATAATAGCATTTAAAAAAATCAAAAAGCTTATTTAACCATTTGCAACAATGTTGGTAAAAAAGACCCAGTCCTGTACAGACAGTGAGGCATTTAATTTTGATAACTATAGTTGTAGGAAAAAAATTAAATGATGGGTTTCTTTGGTATAGTTGGGTAAGTAACCTTCTTCTATGTGGTGGGAGGGTCACCCAATGAGGGTTTTATGGCAGCTACATATGTGAACAAATCTTGGATACTGGTAAAATTATGAAATAGAATACCAGTTTATAGTTTTCAAAATGTATTTGGTATTTGCTATAAGAAAATCCTGTACAGGAATTTGATATTTGGCTTGATACCTTTTCGACTGTCCCCTCCTCTTCCTTTAGTCAGGGGGACAGTTCATACCATAAGTTATATCAGTTACTTTGGATATTCAGGATACAACCCACCGCAGTGCACTGCAATCTCCTCTCTACACACAGAGGGGACTGAGTGTGGTCCTTGGTCGGTAACAGGATGTCTAACCGCAGGGACAGGGATGGTCCATGACGAGTTCCGCCATACTGTTTAATTATGCTCTGGTTCTTTGGGACTGCTGGCTCTCAGGCAATGTTTTTCAGCAAATAAAGGAAAACTTCCCCCTGAGGAAGACCTAAATACCCTTTTCTAAAGGTCGAAACGCGTCAGGCCTGACGGAGCTACGGCTGTATTGTATGCTATCCAATGTTTTGATACAGTATTACATTGTATGTAGATGTACATGTCCCTTGTTTGCGCAACCAGAGCTCCTGTTTTAATATGCACGTTTTATAGCAAATACCAAATAAATTTTGAAAACTACAAACTGGTATTCTATTTCATAATTTTACCAATATCCAAGATTTGTTCACATATGTTGCTGCCATAAATCCCTCATTGGGGGACCCTCCCACTGCGACCAAGGGGAGGGCAGCACACTATCTCCCTACAAGTACCTATTTTCCCACGTAAAAGTAGCCTCCTTCTATAGCTAAAATATCTCCCACCCACTATGTTGCTTTCATTTATAAGTGAATTTGACCTAGCTAAAAACATTTTGAAGGTAACAGAAATACTGTAGTACAAACACCTTGAGGTGGGCCTAGCAGCAGATTTCCTTGGACTGAAATGCTGACCCAGAGATAACACAGTCATCTAACTCGTGGTGTTGTGCAATTTGTGGCTGTTATCACAAATCTAACACATATGAGTCCCCTGCTGCACCCCTCACTTTGTGACTTGCCTAATAACTGAAGGGGAAATGCTTCTTCCTGACTGGCAGCAGACAGATGACATCATCTCAGTCTAGTGACCTCACAGTAAGAGCTGTGAAAATGTGGAATAGACTCCCTCCAGAGGTGGTTCTGACCAGCTCAGTAGATTGCTTTAACCATTTGCCGACCGCATATAGTATATATATACGGTGGCAAAGTAGCATGTTCCTGCAAATCGGTGTTTATAAATGGTGATAGCGCATGCACGAATAGCGGGCGTACGTGCCGCATGCTCCGTGAGCAGGGCTGCAGGTCGGGCAGACTCGATGTCCGCCAGTGACCCACAATCGCTCATGAGAGAGCCAGAACGGGGAACCGCCGATGTAAGCACGGCTGTTCCCCGCTCTGTAAAGGGAAACATGACAGATCTACTGATCCCTGTCACTGGGATCAGTTAGATCTGCTATGCCCCTGGCAGCCCAGCCCCCACACAGTTAGAACACACACAGGGAACACAGTTGACAACTTGAGCGCCCCCCAGGTTAACACAATGACACTTACACAGTAATCAGTGTTTTTTTTTTTAGCTCTGATCGCTTTATAAATGTCATTGGTGTCAAAAATGTCAGACGCTGCAATATCACAGTCACGATAAAAATCGCAGATCGCCGCCATTACTAGTAAAAAAAAATATAGTAAGTATGCCATAAATTAATTCTCATGGTTTGTAAATGTGGCAACTTTTGCGCAAACCAATCAATAATCGCAGATCATGATTTTTTTTACCACAAATATGAGGAAGAATATATATTGGCCAAAACTAATGAATACATTTTGTTTTTTTTATATACCGTATATACTCAGGTATAAGTCGAGTTTTTCAGCACATTTTTTGTGCTGAAAAAGACCCCTTTTGACTTATACCCGAGTCAGTGTCTGTGGGTGATCAGTAGTTTCACATTAAACAGAGCCGTGCTGCATCTAAGAGCCGTTCTAGGCTTTGTAACTGTGACTAAACACATTGGAATGCAGAGAATGCTGAGAGAGGTGTCAGATTTTCAGCTTGATGTTGGGAGGTGGGCGGGACAAGCTGATGTTAGCTGTTCAGTCTCGCCCACCTCCTGATCTCCGTGAAGAGCTGCAGCTCTCTCTCAGCATTTTCTACATTCCAATGTGTTTAGTCACAGTTACAAAGCCTAGAACGGCTCTTAGAAGCAGCACAGCTCTGTTTAGTGTGAAACTAAACTACCTTACTCATCCCTTATGTGTTCTGGCTACAGTCTGTGTCCTGGCCTTAATATCCCTGTGTTCTGGCCTTAATATCCCTGTGTTCTGGCCTTAATATCCCTGTGTCCTGGCCTTAATATCCCTGTGTCCTGGCATTAATATCCCTGTGTCCTGGCATTAATATACATTAATATCCCTGTGTTCTGGCATTAATATCCCTGTGTCCTGGCATTAATATACATTAATATCCCTGTGTTCTGGCATTAATATCCCTGTGTTCTGGCTAAAATCCCTGTGTTCTGGCTAAAATCCCTGTGTTCTGGCTCCCTGTCCCTATGTTCTGGCTGCTGCATTTCACACCCTAGGCTTATACGCGGGTCAATACGTTTTCCCATATTTTTTGGGCAAAGGTAGGGGGGTCGGCTTATACACGAGTATATACAGTATATATATTTTTTGATATGTATTATAGCAGAAAGTAAAAAATGTTTGTTTGTTTTTTTTCAAAATTGTCGCTTATTTTTTGTTAATAGCGGTGATCAAATACCACCAAATAAAAGCTCTATTTGCGGGGAAAAAAGGGACGTCAATTTCGTATTTGGAAAACATCAAATGACCGCACGATTGTCAGTTAAAGCGACGCAGTGCCGAATCGCAAAAAGTGCTCTGGTCCTACAGTGGGAAATCCTTCCGGGGCTGAAGTGTTTAAGAAAGGCCTGGATTCTTTCCTAAATGTACATAATATAACTGGGTACTAACATTTATAGGTAAAGTTGATCCAGGAAATATCCGATTGCCTCTCGGCGGATCAGGAAGAAATTTTTTCCCCTGCTGTAGCAAGTTGGATCATGCTTTGCTGGGGTTTTTCACCACCTTCTGGATCAACTGTGGGTATAGGATTGTGTATATGGGGTTGTAATATATATATAGGTTGGCCTAGATGGTCTTTTATCAGCCTGACTAAATATGTACAGTAACTAACTAGTCAAAGCAAAGTCAATGACTGCAAATCATGGACAGATGTACCTGTTAAAAATAACAGGTACAGCTTTTCCAAAAATGTTGCTGTTGGCATATATTGTGATGTCAGCAATTTATTTGTGCAAACTTGTAAAGTTACTAAAAAGGTACATTTTGACTACCTGAGTGCCTGTGTTAATCTTCAGATTGAATGATGCATGACCCTTTGGATCCTAGGCCCAAGCTGTCTATAGGGCCAGAAGTCGACTTTAAACCATTCCGCTGCTGACACTAAGCTCTGCCCCCTTTTATTAATTTATCAATTAAAGTCCAAAAACATTGGTTTAGGCCCTTTTCACACTTCGCATAGTGTAACTTTTTCCCCATGATATCCATTTCCACGTTTTGTGCATTTGTCGCGACAGTGAAGTTCTTGTACCAAATGTTGGCGACAGTCGCGGCAAGAGCTCACCGCGTAAGGGGTGCCATCATAATTTCAATACGTTAATTATGAAGGGGGCCTTAGAGATGAAATGTGTATATGCCAAGCCTTCTGATAAAAATTATGTCTATTCTTTTGGCAAAATGCTAAAGTCAAAGCTAAATTTCTGCACAGATAACCTTGACCATGGCTCAGAGTGGTGAAGGAGACCCCACATCATTTTACTGACTGTACCACATTTTCAGGTATAATAAATGGTTTTAAACAGCTGTCCTGTTTGCCAGTGTAATTTAGATAAGATTATCATTGGGGATGTCCCTGTACAATTTGTGCATTTCTGTTTTCTTTTGATAGGACTTCATGTTCACAGTTCACTCACCCTAGGTCAATACTATTAGAAGAGTAGAATGACAATCTGCCTGTTCTTAGATATTGTGTACTAACACAGATTGGGCAAACTGTTTCTTTTGGTCTTTCAGCCCCCACCCTCAGGATCAGTGCCGGGCAAACGAGCGCCACCCCTCCTAAGCTAGTCTCAAAAAAAAAGTCCCTTTAAAAAAAAAAAAAAAAAGGTTTTTAAGTCTGTAAATGCACAGGACACAGTGCACTATGGGAAGCGTGACGTCTATGCAATCACGTGATTGCAGACGACGTGCTTCATTGGCATGGTTTAGTAATGCCATGTGGCGCAGTGCAATGCGTCTCACCCTCCTAATAGTGTAATGCTCGCTGTTGTCTTTGTTTTGATTGGCACTGCCGTCCTACATGGGCAGTGCTTTACCTCGGAGCCGCGCCGTCACTTCCGGTTTCTCTGTGCCAGTGAGTAACCGGAAGTGAAGCCAAGGCTCCATGGCTGCAATGCACGGCCTGAGCTGTGATTTTTCAGATCATGCTGGGTCGGTATTACTACTTGGTAATAATCACTGGACTGGTCTTAGCTGATATTTTTTTTTTTTATGCCCACCGCAGTGTGACTTTCTTAGTAACATTCTGCAATGCTTCTACTCCCGTCCTGTGTGTATTTTCAAAGAGCAATATATAATGCCTTATGGTTAAAAAAATGTATTTTATTATTTATATGATATATTTATAAAGGGTTTACCACTGTATACTCTATCTGGTGGTGCTGTATACTTCTATCTGGTGGTGCCGTATACCCCTATCTGGGGATGCTGTATGTACCCCTATCTGGGGATGCTGTATGTACCCCTATCTGGGGATGCTGTATGTACCCCTATCTGGTGATGCTATATATACCCTATCTGGTGATGCTATATATACCCTATCTGGTGATGCTATATATACCCTATCTGGTGATGCTTGGCTGTATGTTCCTGACACAGTGGGTGGAATCTATAAGGGGTGGGGCTTGTGAGAAGTGGGAGGGATCAAAGCCTTCCCATCCTAAAATTTTCCCAGCTGCCACTGCTCAGCATCAATGGCTACCTCTCTGTCTTAAATGTCTGTTTGATCTCATTAGTGTGTTGCTAAAACAAATTAGTCACAGGAGAGGGCAGCATTAGATAGTTGGTCTGGGGAAAGAAGGGGCAAGAAATATTAATCCAGCCCTGATCGATCAATACCAGTGTTTTTTTTGTTTGTATTTTTAGTTTTGTCAAGCAAAGCCTTAGTGGTTTAAACAACCAATTCTTTTGTTCAAGCATTGATTTTATCTATGAAATATTTATATTGTGTCCCAGTACCTATTCTTTTAATTACTGCTCAGTATATAGCCATGCATGACCATCCTGCATAAATGGAGCAGTCATATAAAAATAAATAAATGAAATTTGTTTAATTTGATTGATATACAATTAGGCTAATTTTTAAAATGTGCGCTAATATTTTTAAAGTTTGGGATAATGGCCAGGCTAATATGCTAGAACGTATAAATAAATCCTTGGTTTTCCAGTTTATATCTACCACGGAGGGTTTGCTCTGGCTATTTTTTTTCTACATTTTGTAATTCTTAGATTACATTCTAAGAATTGATGGATAATGAGAAAGCTTATTATGGCAATGATGTGCTTTGTTTAGAAGGCCTGCTAACTGGTGTATCAGACTTGCGACCTTGCCAACTTTTAGTAATGAAGATAGAACGAACTAGCAACTCTCATGCTAATGTGCTCCGGCTGGTACAGGAAGACAGGCCCCTGGAGCACTGACACAGATACACAGGGAACTAGTGCACTGGTTTCCCCAGGGCGTGGAGTCTAAGAGCCAGTAGGTGTTTGCCAGAGCCTCTGGTGGTAAGGATGGATTTGGCTGCAACTGGATCCAGGCTCAGTATAACCTGTTTTTTTTTTTTTTTTTGATACAGCAGGTGTTGGAATCAGAAGAACGTAGAAAGTGACCATTAGTCTTTAGGAATTAATGGGCCATGAAATAGACTGACCAGAAAATGTTTTTTTGTTAACAGCTGGGATATATACAATGCATTTTTGTTTGATGCCCTTTCTCTATGTTTACATATGAACTCCTGACAAACGCAGCAAAAGATAAATAGGAATAGCGATTTGTTTTAACGCTGAAGTTTAATCTGCTTATATTTTGCCTTTCCTGGTTCCTTCTTTCCCCTATCATGGACTTGCTAATGAAATTTTTTTTAGAAAAAAATGTTTTTGTTAACTTAAGAACACAGAAACAAGCCACTACATAGGGCAGGAAAGAGCCAAAAGAAGGAGAGACCAAACCAAAAAGGTAAAATTACAAAGTAGCAAGTATCTTAGACCTCATATAGGTTGTCCTAGGTAATGTGATGATGACCCTCAATTATTTTTATCCTCAACCCCTAAAAAAAAAAATTGAATATGTATTGACCGTGTATTATGGAATTGGGCTTTAAGTCCATCATACACAAATAAAGACTAATGTATGTGTCAGTCCATGACACAGAGGTAATGGTTATCATTTGCGTTCAAATTTTCCACTCCATTTTCTGAACATCCCCATGATATAAATGAAGACAATCCAGTACTAAACTTTACTGCTTTGTAGACTGTCCTAAAGAGATCCCTTGCCATGTGAAGAGTGGTGGACAGGGGAGGGCTGGCCCAGGGGGTAGGGTGGCAATTGCCCCCCAGGCCACCCTAACTTTCATTTAAAATGGCCAATGGCTGCTGCCCGCTCACACTTTTTTTTTCTTGTGGAGGAAGGAAATAGGGCCCAGGGGCGCAGCCACCAACTAACTGCAGGCAAAGGGGGGGCACCCAGGGCCGGCCCTACCATGGATCCCGCTAGGCCCATTGGGTGGGCATGGATGGTGAGCTGATTCGGTGATTCAATGGGCCACTTGACTGGACTTGCCCCCCAGGCCTACGGCTGCCAGCCCTCCCCTGGCGGTGGATGTGCATGTCATTTGCAGCTCATCTAAAGTGACCATGGAGAAAAAGGAGCAACGGCTGCACACCCAAACTCAAAGCAATGAAAATGTATTAATAGGAGGTAATAAAAAAAAAGGTGCACAGGAAAGGTGACACGTTTCACACGATAAACGTGCTTTGTAAAAACCATGATTGTTGTGATGAAGCACGTTTATCGTGTGAAACGCGTCACCTTGCCTGTGCCTTTGTAAGTTGTTTTTATGACCTTCTATTAATACATTTTCATTGCATTGAGTTTGGGTATGCAGCCGTTCCTCCTTTTTCTTCATGAACTATGCTGCTGCAAGGACAGGGCGAGCACCCCGCTCAATTCCTTCATTAAGTTCACCTGGTATGTCCTGGGGCAGTCATTCCCTTGGATTGTAAAGTTGTGACCACTCGGCAATGAAACAGGTGGGATCAAAGGTGACCCTATGTCTCCTGTATAGGGAGAACCTATGATCTATCCTGTAGATGAAAAATAAAGAATGGGAAAAAAAAGGGATAATTAGGCCTAGAAATTGCATAATAATGCAATATTCAGATGTTGTCATAATGAATGAAATATTGTATTTGAATACCCAAGCAACAAAGTTAGTACATAGTAGAGTACTGTTTGTAAAAGTCAATTTGATGTAGCCGTATGATTGGCTATTCGATTTTCTTTACAGAGATAAGGGGGTAGTAAGCTTTTCAGAAGGCTGACAATATCAGCAGTTTATTTGGGGCAAAATAGGAAGCAGTCTTGTGGAGTGAAAACAATAGCCAAGCTGAAATTGTAGAAGCAGCGCTCAGTGAAGAGGAAAGGCAATTACCGAGGGACACAGTTGAGGTAGAATATCATGGGGTTGGGATGTAAGGCTGATTGTGGTGGTGGTGTGGTGGAAATTTCAATTATGTGATGCGGTGCTGCTCAGTTATTGCTGGAAAGCTCATGAATCTAAAATTAAGAAGGACAGACTCCATAGAACTTCAAATCCAAGCTTCAGTAGTAAGCAAAGGGAAGTGTATTCTATATCACCTACTGACACTACAACTGTATGATGAGTTGTATTGTCTGGCTCATATAGCTGCTGTTGTTGGAGCCTCAGTATACCAAGGTGTGCCAAAAGCTTGTGGCTTCTCTTTTTCTTTCTCCTGCTACAGTACACATAAACCAGGTAGTCCACTTTAAGGTAACATTACAGTAAAGAATCACAATAGATATAATGATACCTCGTCCGTTCCATATCAGTCTTGTGACATCGTTTGGCACATTAATTCACTGCTCAGGTTGGAGAATTGCATGCTGGGAAGAGGTTACATGCCCCTAAGGCTGCTTGGAAGCAAAGTGACTGTAAGTAAGTCAGGGGGAAGGGGTCTAGTGAGAGACTCTTTCACTTTGCCTTGAATGAGCAAGGTAGCAGAGTCATTTTACCTCTCCCCACCCCATGTACACATTTAATCCACTTATACCTGTGAGCGTTTTAGGCCTAAGTGACTTGAGTGGTTCTTATAGGATATTTCTTTATATTTGTTTTTTGATGATGCCTGGAAAGTGTTCAGGCACTGTGTAACAGTCTGATCCTCTTCCCTCATTGGCAGTAAGGTCCTATAAGTTGGTCATTATCATAGCTTCCAAACCCTTTCGCTGCTATGGTAGCTGTTAGTAACAGCCTGGTCACAGCAAGGATACAGAGCAGAAACAATATCCCTTTGTGCAGAAAAACACACCAGGTTGGATAGATCAACATGTATCCTAAGGCTGTGCTTACCCTGAGTCACTCAATTGATGACCTGAACCTACATGTCTAATGCATGTGAGCAATAAAATGGATATTATGTCTACAAATTATGTCTTATGTCAATTATTATGTCTAGCACTAAACACTGGCAAGTAGCACACAATACAGACCATTTTCTTGTTTGGTCCTTATTTGTATTAGAATGTTGTGATAATGAATAGGTACTGTGTCATGAACCTATAGTACATTCATGTCTTGTCTGGTTGCTTACCTCCTTGGTTGTGTCAGCTTAGAGGTTGTGCACATCATAACCTGTGTGTTAATATCCCCTCAGTGAACTCCACCCCAGTCTCTAATTAAGGAAACACTATTTAAGATCATGTGCTGCAAGCCTCGCTGCCGATCAATATTGAGTGTTTGGCTTTGTGCCTGCCTGATAGCCTGACCTTCGGCTTGTTCTCTCTTTTCCCGTCTGTTTGATACCCCGACCTTGGCATGCTCTCCTGTCTGTCCCTGTCTGCTTGTGGCCCTGACCCTTTGCTAGCTCGCTTACTACCCCTTTTTTCCTGTGCCACTGCTTCCTCTCTTCCACCTGTGCCAGCGGAGCATTAGCTAGGGGACCCTGGGGACCGCAAACCTGGATCCAGTTGCAGCCAAATCCATCCTTACCACCAGAGGCTCTGGCAAACACCTACTGGCTCTTAGACTCCACGCCCTGGGGAAACCAGTGCACTAGTTCCCTGTGTATCTGTGTCAGTGCTCCAGGGGCCTGTCTTCCTGTACCAGCCGGAGCACATTAGCAACAGTCAGCTACTTGGTCCACAACCTTAGCGGTATGCTTCGCAACCTTAGCAGTGCGCTTCGCACTTCAGCGGTATGATTTGCACCCCAGCAGTGTGCATCTGTCATCTTACATACTGTAAGTTTATATTAAAATACTATATCTCTACAGTCACCTCTGCTGTCAATTGGTTTGATTTACCAAAGGTAGATAGACTGTGCACTTTGCAAGTGCAGTTGCTCCAGAGCTTAGTAAATGAGTTCACTTTACAAAAAATAATCACATGCAAGGAAATTTAAAAGACAGCATTTTTGCTTGCTCATGATTGGACGGTGGAAGTCAACAGGGCTTTCCCTGATGGAGTGACTCTACTTGCGAAGTGCACAGTCTATTTGCCTTTAGTAAATCAACCCGTATGGGTATGTGCCTAATTTTAAATTCAGCCCTGAACAAAAAAGCCGACACAAGTTTGTATAAAACTTGGAATTTATATATTTTACATTGGTGGGCAGTGATGCCACAATATCTATCTTGTCCAATCAGAACTTTTCATTGAAAAAGAAGGCACGGCATACTGTAAATGACACCCATGGCAATCAAATGCACCCTTGTGGTTACTATGCAGCCGCTGCAGTGGCTACTACTGTAATTTCCATCTTGCACAGGGATCCCACAGGTATGGCATATTTATACTTACATTGGTCCAAGCTAGGCCAATGTAACTGTGCAATAAAATGCATACCTGGACTTGGACCTTGAGATATATTTAAAGTCAAAACCTCTGTATTTTAATTTTGAATAAGGTAGCATATATTGTAAAGGATTAGCTCAGTAGCGGGTGTACAGGACCCCCTGGATGGGTCACAGCACAGTGAAGTAGGCACAGACAGACAGCAGGATATTTGTGAAAGCAAAAACTGTGGTTTATTTACATGTCTGTGGTTACAAAGTGCAGGCATCAAAACGTAAAATAAAACAAAACAGAAAATAAACCCTTGCCATTTTGGGCGTCTAACTACAAAGACACAGGAACCTGACTATTTGTTCTGCCACAGCCTACCGTTGCCCAGACACTTGGCGATCACAGAGAAATAAACAGAGGCTTTTAGTCAGACTTAGGCCCCTTTCACACTTGTGTGACACAATTGTACCGCAATTTCGGATCAGTATGACTTTTGGTCCAACTTTGTTGCAACTTTGGCACAATGAAAACGTATTACAAAGTCGTACAGAAATCGCATCTATATTATTCAGGTATGATTTGCATGCGACTTTGAGGGTTTAATATTGAAGTCTATGGACCTTCAAGTTGCTTCGAAGTTGGGCCAAAGTAATGCAGGGACTACTTTGAAGTCGGCACAACTTGAAGTCATACAGATATGAATGATATTCATTGGAAATAATGGGGAAGACTTGTCATGCGACTTTGCAGTCCCAACTCACAGGACAAGTTGTATAAGTGTGAAAGGGACCTTAATCCCACCTTTCAGAGGTATTGCTGCCCCCCATTCTGCTGTGCACGAATATCTTGTTCCAGGGTGGAGACCCTTGTTCAAGCAACCTGGGAGTTTTATAGAGTCCTGAGTGCTTTATCTGTTACACCTGAGCTTGTTCACACAAAAACAACCAGTGTACAGCATAAACCTGGGACAAATATATCTCCCATCCTGGACACAGCCCATAGATTTTCCTGGCTTCCTGTCACCCCCCCCCCCCTCCCCGTTTCAACCCTAGGGTAAGGACACAGGTTGCCAGGCACGCGTGCACTCGGGACAAACCATCTGCATTTCCCATTCTAACACCGGGGCAATGTTTCACTATAAAACTGAATTTTTGAAGGGCCAGGAACCACCTACTCACCCTCCTATTGGTTTCTTTGTTCTGTGCCATCCATGATCTGTTACCAGTTCAAATTTTCTACCCAAGAGATAGTATTGTAGAGAATCTAAAGCCCATTTTATCGCTAAACATTTTTTCTCAATTGTGGCATAATTTTCTTCATGGGCCTTTAATTTTGGGCTGAGGTAAATGACATGGTGTTCTTCCCCCTTGAAAACCTGAGACAACATAGCTCCTAATGCATCAGTCTGGACCACTTGGGTGTTCATTTATAAAGCCGTGTAGAAAGTCCACTGCACAGTTCTCCGGCATTCACAAAGGAGATCATTCTCCTCTGTGTGCCTGTTTATTAAAGCGGTAGTAAACCCATGCATTTAACAGGTTAAAAACCAGTCACATTTCCGGCACGTGCCGGAAATGTAACACTCCCATTGGTTGTGCTCTAACCCAAACTGTCAAACCATCCAATGACTGGTGTCATAGCTGATCACATGTGCAGCATCATGGCAGTTGAAGATTAAACAGAGGCAAAGATTGCAGCTTCCTTAGCTGAAAATGATAGGAGGGTTTACTACCACTTTAAGTGGTGTCGATCGCTTCACAGTTTAAGTGTTCTACAAACGCTTCAAACAGTGAAGAACACCCTATTCTCGTGAGACATAACGAGATTACAGCACTAGAAATTCACAGAAACACTGAGATGTCAGTTTATTAGGCAGTTATAAATTATCACTGCTCAGTAACGGACATTCTTGGAGGAGACCGCCCACCTCATTAATAAAATTATTAGTCCCTCTACACTATATATATATATATATATATATATATATATATATATATATATATATATATATATATACACACACACATTATATATACATATATATATATATATACACATACATATATATATATATACACACATCATATACATATATACACATATACAGGACATGGCTAATGTGTTGGGGGGTCTGACAGAGGAAGAAGGAAGTCTATAATCTTCCTCCTTCCCTGGGATTCCCTCTTCATCCCCCCAATTCTCCACCTCTGAGCTGGTGAATTGGGGAGGGTGAATTCTGACCGAGATCACAGCTTCTCTATGTGTGGAGATAATCGGGATTTATCTCTGCTTTATAAACAGAAAATGAACTGTGATCAGCGGTGATCCTTGGGGTCACCGCTGATCATAGTTTTATAAAAGGACACCAAAGTCCCTTGAAAAGTCAAGCGAGTACAACAGTGGCTGACTTCATAAGGCCTGTTTTAAGACCTCAAAAGCTGCTTCTGCTTTGGGGGTCCATTTGATCATGACAGACTCCTTCCCTTTTATCAAATTGGTCAGGGGAGCAGCTTGTGAGGCAAAAATGGGGAACAAAGTAGCAATAATAGCCAGCGATTGCTAAAAATGCTCAAACCTGCTTCTTGTTGGTGGAGCGTGGCCAACTCTGAATAGTCTCAACTTTGTTTACTTGGGGCTTTATTAGACCTCTCCCAATGGTATGTCCCAGATACTTTGCCTCCTCTAGCCCAATGGTACGTTTTTTTGGATTGGCTGTAACTCTTTACAGATGGAATCTAACACAGACTGAACCTTTGGTAAGTGTGAATCCCAATCCTCACTATGGATGACCACCAGCAGCATAGGCTCGATGAGGCAGAAGGGTCTCATCCATTACCCATTGAAATGTAGCTGGAGCACTCTGTAACCCAAAAGGCATCCTCCGATACTGGAAAGATCCCTCTGGAGTGACAAATGCTATTTTTTGCTTGGCCAATTGTGAGAGAGGAATTTGCCAATACCCTTTAGTCAGGTCTAACGTTGTCATATCAATCAATTCGTCTATGCGGGGCATGATATAGGTGTCAAACGTCGTGATTTTATTCAAGTGTCATCATTCTAGTCATTACAAAACTGCCAACTTCCATCTGGTTTGGGTACTAACACAATCACGACTGACCCAATCACTATTTCACTCTTCTTTAACCCCCAGCTAACGCTTTTTTTTTTTCATTCTTGGCGAATGGCCTCTCGCTGGGCTTTGGGAATTCGATAAGGTTTCAACTTGACCCTTTCCGATAAGCCCTCCTGCCCGCAGACCCCGACAACCACCTGCAAGGGTTGTCGGGAAGGGGCCCTTGTCCTCATCAACATGGGGAAAAGGTGCTTTGGTGTGAGGGTCGCAGAGCCCCTTCTACCCCAAAGCACCCATACTCCCCATGTTGAGGGCATGCGGCCTGGTATGGTCCAGGAGGGGTGGGGGGGGCGCTCGCTTTCCCCCACCCCTTTCCTGGCCTGCCAGGCTGTGTGCTCGATAAGGGTCTGGTATGGACTTTGGGGGGGACGCTTATACTCTGCTGTTTTTTCGGTGTGGGGGTTCCCCTTACAAAACCATACCAGACCGAAGGGCCTGGTATGCTCTTGGAGGGTAAACCCATGTTGTTTTTGTTTTTTTAAAATTTGGCGTGGCGTTCCCCTTCAAGATCCTCAGAGCACAAGTCACATGCCAAACTTCGGATCAGTTAAGACAATGATCCGACATCAATGATTTTCAATGGGCTGAAGTAAGATCAAAGTCGCACAAAATTAGTACAGAAACCTTTTTCAAAGTCGGTCCGACTTGTGACGGACCAGTTAAGACGGCTCTCGTAGGGAATCATTGATTTTGTGATGTAATATGACTTGTGCTCCTAATGTTGGTCCGATTCTCAGACTAGTGTGAACCCAGCCTAAAAATGCATAGGTGTGAATCAGGCCTTAGATAGTTGTTCCCAGAAAAGGTGTCCTCATAAGATTTTTCCCCTGGCCTCCTTTTCCAGTGACAACCATAAAATGTAGGATTTCTCATCACTTTCCCCCTGCCCTCCCCAGGAATGAAATTGGTCATCACTTTCAGGTATTGGCAGTCTTACACAGTACTGCACAGTAGCAAACAATATCACCTATGCAAGACCAATTTTGCTCCCCCATACAATTATTGGTCATTAAAAACATTTATTTCCAGTAAATAGATGAAGGTGAAAATGTGTCCAGGTCTACAAGACAACGGGTGGGGTTCCTAGCACCTATCTGACCCACAAGGTGGAGTGTGTTGTGTGGCAATGAAGGTTACTTTTTGGTTATTTTTTTTTCTTGTAGTAGAACATTTCACAAAGTGCTGAATATTTTCAAAACCGTTGCATTTTTTAGTTGTCACTGTAATTTGTCATTTTCCAATTCTGCTGTGCACAATTAAAAACTGGCCAGTTTAAAGCTGCGTACATATCTACAATGCATATTAAAATGTCCACCTATTTCATTGTCCAATACAATTTATTGGCAAGCTCAATTTACTGAAGCAGAGAATCAGCAAATGTTTAGTGTCTGACAAAATAGGGAAAGAGGAAAAAAAAAAAACATGATCCTGTTCTGATCCTGTTCTGGAGTTTAACAAGCACATTACATGCTGAGCATTGAGCAGGCAATTGTGATCGAAAGTAAAATATATATTTCTACTAGTTTTGATAAATGTCATTGAATGAATTTAGAAAACGACTAATTAAAGAACATTTTTGCTAATATGTAAACTGATTATTAAAGTGGTTGTCAGGTCATGGCAACCACTTTAAACTGCAGGTAAGCCTATAATGAGGCTTACCTGTAGGTCCCGGGAAGATCTCCTAAACTTGCACCGTTTAGGAGATATTCCCTGTATCTGCCGATGACATCATCGGCACATGCGCAGTGAAGAAGCAGCCCGACTGGGCAGTTTCTTCTCTAAGTGTGCCGTAAATGACGGCTCCCGTGTGCATGCGCGGGAGTGACGTCAGTGCTGCTCCTGCCAATCACAGCGCTGGAGTCCGCCCTGTGATTGGTTAGAGCCCGGCATCCCGAAAGATGACAGACACAACATGACGCCGGTCACATCAGTGCTCGGGGACCTCTGCAACGGCGCTAATCTAAGGTAAGCATTTCATAATGAGTTAATATGTGATGCATACTAGCTGATTATGCCTTTTTCTTGCAGGTTTTTTGTTTTTTCCCAAGCCTTGCCAACCACTTTAACTTCTTTTAAAAGAAGCTGCCTGATTTGGTCAATATAAAGTGCGACTTTGGAGTGTGACTTTGATGCAACTTTACGCTCTCTGGCACTCAAGTCCCATCAAAGTAGTGCAGGAACCTTTTCAAAGTCGTCATGACTTTAAGTCACACAGATTGGAACAGGTGTCATTAAAATCAATGGGCGGCGACTTGCTAATTTGTATCCAGCAAATCAGCCGCAAAGCATTGCAATGTATTGGTGTCGTCCTGGCCCCAGTGTAGTATGCCCTCCTGACCCCCCCCCCCAGCACTGTGCCCTTCTGACCCACCTGCTGATGCCTTGTCCTCTGCACTCCTGAACCCCCAATACCATGCTTTCCTGACTCCCTGTAAAGCGCCATAGTGACTCCCTAGTATGGTGCTCTCCAGACCCATCAGCTCTCTTGACCCCCCAATAGCATGAGCCCCCCCCGCCCCCATATCATGCCCTCTTGACTGTCAGTACTATGCCCTTATGACATTCCTGTACCAAACTCTCCTGACCCTCCTGAATCCCTATCATTTGCCCTACTGACACTGCCCTACCTACTACTTACCTCTGTACACTGCCCTTAACTACTATTGACCCATGGGCACTGCCCTTCATACTACTGACCTCTGTAGACAGCCATACCTCCTACTTACTTCTGTACACTGCCCGACCTACTACTGACCCCTGCACTATGTTCTACATACTACATACACTTGCTGGAACGCAGACCATACAGCCAGGCTAGCTTTGAAGCCAACCAGGCCTGAAACAGACCTCTGTAGTCCATTCTACATGATGTCACCCACAAGTGCCTTGGATGGACTGGAGAAGATCCAGCGCTCTATACTCAAGGGATGAGCTCAGGAATATTTGAACAAGATCCCAAACCTTCCTGAGATATTCCTTCTGAAAGCTGTCAAAGCTGAGAGCGAATCAGCGAATCAAGCTTGTATGCAATGGGCGTGTTGTGGAGCAGGGAATGCATCTACCACCTAGGATTGGCCTTGACAGCTTCCTGGCTTGAGAGCTCAGGCAACAAACACACCTGAGCTCATCGCTTTCCTGGGCCTCTCTGCCAATTGAGAGTCAGCAAGGCAGGGACGCGAATGCAATCTACCCATCACCTGCCCACGATCAATGGGTTGCCAACCCCTCGCCCATACTACATTTTCTTTGATCTGCACAGATTAATGCAAGCTCAACATCACATAGAAAGTAGTTCTTTTCTGTGTTCTCCATTCGCACTATAATGCTGCGTTGAGGTGGGGAGTGGTGTATTTCATAGAAAAGCAAGGATGCTAAATTTTTTCACACAACACCTCACCTCATGTTATTGTTTTTCACTGCAGCAGCTTCTATGCATAGAAGTGAATGAAATACAATTTTGTCATATTTCATTCAATTTAAAAAAAAAAAAAAAAAAAACATTAACAGTGTTTTGCAGGTTGGGAATGAACCCTTATTTCAAGTAGCTGTTAAAAAATACTGATTCATTGATATACATTGGTAATAAAAGTCTATCCAAATCCAAAACATGTTTTGATAACTGTCGGGTTTTTGTTTTAATCTGTGACCCATTTGAGAGATTTCCTTCACTTCCTGTCCTTTGAGCATAACAGAAAGTGAGAATAAATCTCTCCAAAATGAAGTATGTCCCATCAGTTTTCACAGCAACAAATGTGTCCATATTGGAACATTTCTACTCCCTATTCTGGTGGCAACTAAAAGTTTTATCATTTCCCTCACCTTCAGTCCTGGTCACAAGTATCAACAGGACAGATATAGAGAATGCATGGAGACCCAGAAAGCATTAAAAACCTGGCTGAAGTTCTAATCCTTCCCTATTCTAATCAAATCTAAATAAATACATTTGCCTTTAGATATACTTTAATATATAGAACAAATAAATGTATTTTAAAAATGCACCTAGTGAACATATTTGAATTTGTTCTCAGCCTTTCTGTAAATCCCTTTATATTATTCATTCCTATGGAAAGGCCTTCCACCATTGAAACGCACAATAGACATCCTCTTCATAGGAATAAACATACTATTCTGTATGTGAGCAGAAGAGCCCGGGCAGGAGACTTCTAGTGTAGCTCTGCTGTTCCCCTTGGACCACGCAACAAAGATTTCAATGGAGAGGGGTACTGGGGAAGTATGACTGCTCTAAGACTAAAACCCAATCATATCACTTAATATTACACTTTTTTCCCTTTATCCAGAACTTGGTTTTGAATAGTTGTATGTTTGTGTTTTATAGACATGTGTCTCTTTTTCAAGCTTCCTAATTAAAATTCCTGCTATGATTTCAGACAATATAACACCATGGGAAATCTGTAAAGGGATCCCTGGAGGTTCTTAATTCCATCGGCATTTTCATTTGCAGGAGTCTATTTGCTCAGTGCGTGGATTTGAGATTATTCTTTTTGACTGAAATGAGTCAGTTCATGCTGATTTTATAGCGCTATAAACCTCTCCCTCTGAAGCTTTTATATTACAGATTAGAAATGTTTCCGCACAGCATTCAGAAAACTTCCATCCAGGATTCATATAAATGTGTGAATTTTTCAGTGGATGTTCTGTGAATCTTGACATTTTGTGCAGGTTTATAACTTTTGTCACCAAGAAGTTGCTGTTTCTTTCTCAAACTGATTTTTGATAGGAGGGTCAGTCTTCATTTTAATCACCAGAGCAATTTTAGGGGTTGCTTTGTGAAACTGGAGAGTACAAACTCTCTGCAGCTCTGCATAGAGACCAATCGGCTTCCAGATTCAATCCTTAGTACAGGATCTCCTCCCGAGCTCTCCAGTTTTTTTGTGTTAAGTCTGCTAGGTTGAATGAAACAAAACTGATAGTGTATACCAGGCTTAAGTGTTATTATGAAAAAATCTAGTGTGTCAGCATCCCCTCGTGCTGTTATGGTTCAAGGGTGGGGGCATTTGGGTCCCTACTTTTTACATCCTCAAATATAGGTGCAAAAGGTGGAATCAGCCTTTATGCCTACCATATATGGCTGTATTTTCGTCCAATTCCTGCTAAATCAAGCAAAGTTTAAGCAGTGGGTAGACCTGTTGGCACCACCTGGTTTGACAACCTTCAACTTAAAGATCAAAAAAGAGTTGGATGGAAAACTGATGAAAGAACGTCAAAAACATATGCTTTTTAACCACTTGCCACCCAAGCCTATTCTGGTACTCCACTCCAAAATGTAAAAATCATCATTTTTTTTTTCTAGAAAATTACTCAGATCCCCCAAACAGTATATATGTTTTTAGGAGAGACCCTATGGAATAAAATGGCAGCCTTTGCAACTTTTTATGTCACATGGTATTTGCGCAGCAATTTTTCAAATCTGTTCCATGAATTAAAACAAAACAGTAAAGTTAGCCCAATTTTTTTGTATAATGTGAAAGACAATGTTACACTGAGTAAATAGATACATAACATGTCACACTTTAAAATTGCGCACACTCTTTGGTACTGTTTAGAGTTACAGAGGAGGTCTAGTGCTAGAATTATTGCTCTCACTCTAACGTTCTCGGGGATACCTCACATGTGTGGTTTGAATTCCATTTACATATGTGAGCGTGACGTATGCATGCATTCGCTTCTGTGTGTGGGGACTTGGGATGCTTTAAAATTATTATTTTTTTTTTTATTGTTTTGTTTGATTTCTTTTATTTTTACACTTTCCTTTTTTTTTTGATCACTTTTATTCCTATTACAAGGAATGTAAACATCCCTCGAAATAGGAATAGGGCATGACAGATCCTCTTTATGGAGAGATGTGGGGTCTATAAGACCCTCACATCTCTCCTCTAGGCATGAAAGGCCGAGATCAAAAAAAAGAAAACGATCTTGGCCTTTCCAGCCGAGTGCTCAGCAATGTGTACCTCCACCAGGCCATACATGATTTCACCGTAAATCTCTATGGCAAACTTCCGGCGCTGATGGATTCCTTCTCCAACTCACCGATCGCACGGATGAGCCAGTAGAACCACCAGAGAGCGGTGGGAGGGGGGGCGTCCCCACCCACCCCACCTGTAAAAACGATCAAGCAACTGAACAGCCGCTATGATTGTTACGTTGCAGGGAATTGCCGGCAGAAAAGAATATCTGGATGATGCCCGTAGCCGCAGGTATCATTCAGATATCTCCACTCAAACCCCAGGACGTCATATGACGTACCTTGGGCGGCATGTGGTTAAAGTTCTTTTCTTTTAAATTATATTCTTCATCATTTAATGCACTGATGAGGATTTTCATAGGAATATTCATACAAAGGTTTGTTTGAAAATCTACTAGTGTATAGCTTAAGTGCATGTATATACTTTGGCCATATGGTTTATGTTATACAGTATCAGTATTTTAGCAAAAATAAACTTTTACGTTAACAGCATACCACATTTTTTATTATAATTATCACCTTTTTTATATGTTCCAGTTTCCTGTATATGTCGTATATCTTTGGCTTCACATTCTATTTATCTGGCCTCTCTGTGTCCTTTATTACGCATTTCCTCCAACTAATCCCATTTTCATTTCTTGTTTTTAATTACGTTTGTACTAGTTCTTGATTTATATTCTCTGTTTTTTAATTGCCATTGTTTTGCATTAATTACACTCTCAGGCTTCAATGCTTTCAAGTTTCTGAACATTTGTTAAATGATGCTATTCTTTACTAAAATGAAGAACGCACATGATTAAAGTGCTTTTGAGGAAATTAAATTAAATAACTGAGCAGAGGTACATGAATGGTACAGATGTTTACAGCAATTTGCCTTTGATCCAATTGTGTGTGCAAACTTAAAGGTACACTCGAAAATTAAAGTGAACCCGTTCTTTGCCCTTACTCAACTTTGGCTACTGAAAATGAAGATAAGGAGCCTTGTGTAAGCTACAAGCCAAAACTTGCACCTTACACAAGGGTAACACCTGTCGTCCACCCCCCCCCCCCCCCTTTGTAATAGTACTGGGTGCCTAAGCATCCAATCACAAGCTTTAGCACGTCACAGATGAAGGAGTTGTATGCTCCACATGCCCAGTAGTGGGCATATGTGCTTCTGGGGAAGGTGGCAGATAATCCTTGCAGGGCAAAGCACACCAGATATGCTAGTTTATGTTAATTTATGTTAAGCGCAAGCATGCTAAGTAATCTATGTATTATCTCCAACAGAGACCTGACAATACAATCATCTATGTTTCTCTCCAGGACAGATCCATCTTTGTTCAGGCTTCATCCAGGGTGCCTCTGCAGTCTTTGCTATGTTCACTAATATCAGACACAGATCAGCCCCTGCTGAAGCTGCTCACTAGCTACATGTTGCAGTCTAGTCTGCTAACGAAGGGATACTTCCTCCTGCCTGCAGCAAACTGATGACATCATCTCAGTCTAGGCGTAGTAACTTGACGTTCAAGAACTGCTCTTTTTAAATTATGCTGCTGTTGTGTTTTGCATCATATTTGGAATTAATTCATTAAAAGGTCCTTAACCACTTGCCGACCAGCCGCCGTCGTTATACGGTGGTAGGTCAACTCTCCTGCGCGAATCGCCATAGCTGTAGGTGTCCGTGCGTGAGATAATGTAGGCACGCTGCGGCAGCGTGCCTGCGGGTCCGGCTGACTCTGTGTCCGCTGACGACCCTGGATCGCCTTGTACAGGGGCAGAACGGGGATCTGCCTATGTAAACAAGGCAGATCCTTGTTCTGACAGATGACATGGCAGACATCTACTTTTCCCAGTCATCGGGAACAGTGATCTCTGTCATGTCCCTGCAACCCCATCCCCCCTAGAGTTAGAACACACCCAGAGAACACAGTTAACCCCTTGATCGCCCCCCTAGTGTTAACCCCTTCCCTGCCAGTGTCATTTATACATTGATCAGTGCATTTTTATAGCACTATCCCCAGAAAGCGTCATATGGGGTCTGATTTGTCTGCCGCAGTCCCCCTAAAAAATCACATATCGCCACTATTACCAGTAAAAAATAAATAAATTAAAGTCCATAAATCTACCCCGTAGCTTGTAGACGTAATCATTTTTGCGCAAACCAATCAGTATACACCCATTGCAATTTTTTTTACCAAAAATATGTAGAAGAATATATATAAAAAAAAAAAAGGATGTCAATTTTGTTTGGGTACAGTGTCGCACGCCTGCGCAATTGTCTGTTAAAGCGACGCAGTGCCATATCACAAAAAATGGCCTTGTCAGGAAGTGGGTAAATCCTTCAGGTCCTTAAGTAGTTAAAATGAATCCTTAAACATGGCCTACTACTGCTAAGCTTTTAATCAGACATAGCTTTAATTTACCAGTCAAGCCCTCTTTAATCTGGTGATTTGGGACCCCTTTGCTTATCTACTTGCAATACAAGAGACCTATTGTTATAAACTCTCTCCACAGGCTCCTTGCTGCCTGTCACATGCAAAAAGCCTGATGCATCAAAGTGTCAGTACCAAGATATTTCTGCTAGCCATTAGAACTATTCCTTCTTGTTTTGCATTTTTGAACTTACTTGACAATACAGCAAGCAAAGTGAGAGAAAGCTAGAGAGCACAAACTCAGAAGGCAGACCTACCGACTCTATATGTAAGGAGCTCTGTAAAATCTATTTGCAGGGGATCCCAGAGAACTCAAATGAATGTAATGCATTCTGTCTTAACGCAGTTGCAGTGTTTCCTGGCTTGCAATGGCAGTTTACTGGATTTGACTGTCACCTTGTGTTATTCTAAAGGGAATCTGTTGCCAGGCTATGGACGTTAACATATTTACATATGTCGCAGAAACACTACAGTCTTTCAAATTCTTTCCTCTGCAGCTCAGCTAACCTGCTTTCTTCTCCTTGGGCACATGCTGTGCATGTATACTGTATATTAGAGATTAGAAAGCTGCCGAGTCACAGCCGGGAGCAGGGGGAGCTGGGCTGCGCAGAAAACAACTTGCCTTTTGTGCTTCCGCTTTGAGAATGAATTGTTCCACAGTGCCTGCAGCAACAGGGATCAGTGAGAGATCACTTGTTTCAAAGCTCATTTACAGCTTGTTAAAAATATGTGAATACTTGAATGTGAAAATGCATTTAAAGGCCATATTTGAACAACTTCAGTGAAAAATAAGTGGTCAACAGGCTAAAAGTGGAACTTCACTTTGCTAATCAACATTAATTATTTTTAAAGTATTACTAAACCCAGTAATACAAAAATAGTTCATTCC
>BLSH010000574.1:939703-959131 GCA_018402905.1 Glandirana rugosa
AAACACCCTTGTTTTACTATTTTTAAAACAAACCCATGTCGCAGCGTGCTGGCGCGTTAAGAGTAAGCTTAGCGTTGTCGTGACTTTCGACTTTTAACCAGACCCGTCCTTGACAAGATTCACGGGCCATAACTTCACCAATTCTTGGAGACCCAAAAAATAAAAAACGGTATAATAAACCAGACACACTTTCAATATCTCAGATGTTCGATACCACGGTTAGTAACTTTTAACTAGTGGGGACTACGTGACTACCGGATACAGTAAAGAACTCCGGGACTTTACAGTCCTTACACGTTTATGGGGGGTTTAATGGGGGTATTTGCACATTCCTGACATTTCAGGGCCTCAAGAAATGACATAGGCCATCAGTGCATCAGGGGTGATCAATTTTCAATGATTGGCACCATAGCTTGTAGACTCTATAACTTTCACACAGACCAAATAATATGGCAAAAAATAAAAAACCCAGAGGTTCTTAACCACTTCAATACCGGGCACTTAGAACAGTTCCTGCCCAGACCAATTTTCAGCTTTCAGTGCTGTTGCGATTCGAATGAGAATTGCGCGGTCGTGCGACGCTGTACCCAAACAAAATTTTTATCATTTTGTTCCCACAAAAAGAGCTTTCTTTTGGTGGTATTTGATCACCCCTGCGGTTTTTATTGTTTGCGCTATAACAAAAAAAAGACCGAAAATTGTGAAAAAAAAACAACCATTTTTCTTTGTTTCTGTCACAAAAATTTGTATAAAGTACATTTTCTCCTTCACTGATGGGCACTGATGTGGCTACACTGATGGGCACTGATGACGCTACACTGACGGGCACTGATGAGGCAGTACAGATTGGCACTGATGAGGTGGCACTGATAAGGTTGCACTGATGATGGGGCACATATGCAGCACTGATGGGCGGCACTGATGGGCACTGATACGCGGCACTGATATGTGGCACTGATGGACACTCCTAGGCAGCACTGATAAGTGGCACTGAGCACTGATGGGCACTGATAGGTGGCACAGGTGGGCACTTTTAGGTGGCACAGGTGGGCCCTGATAGGTGGCACAGGTGGGCACTTATAGGTGGCACAGGTGGGCACTGGTGCAACAAGCACTGTTAGGGATGGCACTGGCAGGCATCATACATGGGCACAGTGCCATCCCTACAGTGCACAATATTGCCCTTACCTGGTGGTCTTGTGGGGGCTCCCTGGTGGTCCTGGGCGGCCTCCATGTGCCTTCCCTGGTGGTCCTGGGCGGCCTCCTTGTGATGTCCGGGGGGGGCTCCCTGGTGGTCATGATCCGGCTACCTGGTGGTCCAGTGGGGGTGATCCTGAGGGTGGCTGCGCTGATAAACGTTCAGCGCAGGCCCCCCCGTCAGGAGAGCAGCCGATCGGCACTCCGCTGCTCAGGTCTGCAGACCTGAGCAGAGGAAAAGCCGATAAACGGCTCTTCCTATTTACACTGTGATCAGCCGTGATTGGTCACGGCTGATCACATGGTAAAAGGCTTCGGATCGATGCCTTTTACCTCGGTCGGTAATGTGGTGGGTCAGACTGACCCACGGCACCACCGATCGCCGCGATGCGCGCCCCCAGGGGCGCGCGATTGCAGATTATCCTGAGGACGTCAATAGATGTCCAGTCAGGATAATGAACCCCCCGCCCGGACGCCATTTGTCTGTACGCCGGGCGGGAAGTGGTTAAACCCCCCTCCTGCCCGGACCAATTTTCTGGTTTCAGGGATGTCACTCTTTGAATGTCAATTGCGTGGTTGTGCGGCGTTGTACCTAAACAAAATTGGTGTGCTTTTTTTTACCACAAATAGAGCTTTATTTTGGTGGTATTTGATCCCCTTTTTTGCGCTATAAACCAATAAAGAGCGACGATTTTGAAAAAAGAACAATATTTTTTACTTTTTGCTATAATAAATATCAAAAAATAAAAAAAACTAATTTATTCATCATTTTAGGCCGATATATATTCTTTTACATATTTTTGGTAAAAAAAATCGCATTCAGTGTATATTGATTGGGTTGCGCAAAAGTTATAGCGACTACAAACTATGGACATTGGTTTACGGCATTTAAATTTATTTTTATTTTTTTACAGGTAATGGCGGTGATCTGCGATTTTTATCGGGACTGCGATATTGCGGCGGACACGATGGGCGTTTTTGATACTTTTTTGGGACCAATGACATTTATACAGCGATCAGATTTAAAAATAGACACTGATTACTGTATAAATGTCATTGGCAGGGGAGGGGTTAACACTAAGGGGGCAGTGAAGGGGTTATAAGTGTTCCGTGGGTGTGTTCTAACTGTGGGGGGGGGTTGGCAGGGGCATGACAGATCTAACTGATCCCAGTGACATGGATCAGTAGATCTGGCATGCCCCCCCTCACAGAACGGGGGGGAACAGCCGTGTTTACAACGTCAGTTCCCCGTTCCTGCTCTCTGTGAGGAGATCTCGGGTCTCCGGCGGACATTGGGTCCGCCCGGCCTGCGGGCACACTCACACGGCGTGCGGTGGCACGCCCAGCGCGAGCCGAAGGGAGGACGTCTATTGACGACCTCCTGGCATTTTACAGCCGCGCTGTAGCCGTCATTCGGCTATGGCGCGGACGTGAAGAAGATATACAGGTTTACCACTTTAAGATGCAAAGCTTGATGATGATTTGCAAGGGGGAAGTAACCTATAGCAGCAAGTAAATTTGTGGAACTCTGATCCATTAAAAGCTGCTTTCTGTTAGTTACCAACAAAGAGTACCCCTACTAGTGGGACTTTAAAGGCACTAATCCAAATAGATTATGTAAAAAATTGTCAAAGTTTTATTGATACACAAAAAGACATACATATTAAAAATCAATAGCATGAAATGGAAGATGATCACACATGGATTGTAGATGGTAACAGAACCAATACAGGAAACACCTCAATCCAACATATAACCCTCCTTTACTCTATCCAAAATTTTAAAAAACTATTTTGCCTATAGTTCTACTTTAAGTGCCTAAATGGCTTCCAGAATTTGGAGGCTCAGAGAGATCTTGGGTGGGAAATAGCCTCCAACCCTGACTTACGGGTGACTAAGGCCAAAAGGGGGTTGACCCTTGCGAGGTCTGAAACAAGAAGCAATACAAGCAGCCAGCAGGTGTCAATGAGGTGTTGAGTGGAACAAGACACAGTTGTGAGAGAGCTGTGGGCTGTTAAGCTGCTGAGAAACTGCTGAGTTATTTGTGACCTGGACTCCTGGAACAGCCAGGAACTTTAACCTTTGTAGTGGGACAAGTTCATGTTGGCGGTGAGCAGAGACTTTGTTTTATACCAGAGTTCATGGACTGCTTTGTTAATTGTAATGATGAACAAATTTTCCTGCTTTTTTAAGCAATAAAAACTGTTTGTTTTTGCAAAGATATGGCTGGCTAGTGATCCGGACCCCAGAATATCACAAATCCTACACCAAGGTTCAATTAATGCCTATTGTGTTTGTACAATATTAAATTATTCCAGATTTTTGCTTTAATTAACAAAACCTCTTTCAAGGCGTAATACGTTGGTGTGGGGGGGGGGATTACTAAAACTGGAGCACACAGAATATGGTACAGCTGTACATAGAAACCAATCAGCTCTTAGGATTTAGTGCTGGTTCACACTATGCAGTGCGGAAACCGCATGTGATTTTGGACAGGAATCACACTGCATTTCTGTTCAAATCACATGCGATTCTTCAGCAGTGCGATTTGAGCCAGTATTCTGTATGGCTCAAATCATACTGAATCCGCACCAAAATTGTGCAGGACCCTTTTTTTGGCCACACTAGAATCGGATTGCATTCCAATTCTGCAAATTACACTGCGTTTTGCAAACTAATTTGGGGTGTCGTTAACATACACACCCGCAGCGGTTCGCATGTATGGAGTGTGATTTGGATGTGGTGCGGAATCCACACAGAATTAGAATTCACAGTGCCAAAGCCTAATTGAACAAGCTAAACTTAGAAGCTGATTGGTTACTATGCACAGCTGCATCAGATTCTCTGTGCTCCAGTTTTAGTAAATCTCCCCTCCCCATTGAGTTAGTATTTGTTTCTACTTTCTAAAGCGGAGTTCCACCCAGAATTTTTTTTTACATCATTCAAGTCCTTTACCTATATATACTTACCTTTGAAGGAAAAAAAAATTATACTCACCCTAAATCGCTTGTTGCTAGGTGGTCTCTGTAATCTGCCCCTATTAGGTCCTAGGCTCTTCTCCTCACTTCCTGCTTCCCCTGGCCTCCTGGGAAATGTAACTCCTCATTTCCCAGGAGTCAGTGGGCTTCCCTGTACTGTAAAATTGTGTTATTTCCAGACAGGAAATGACATGTTTTAAGGCGGATTGAGGATCAAGGGGTACCCCTGTTGAAGTCTTTTTAGACGAAACGCGTCGGATAGGAGAGCCTGCTCAATACTATTGCGTCATCTTGTCTTTTATTGTGGAATTCCATATCGTGTTTAACAAGTTTGGAGCATGTAAGTGCGATTCTTTTTTAATAAAAATAATTTTGATTTTAAATGGTATCACACTATGTAGTGCTTCTTGTTCTCACTGAGGTCTTCTCCAGCACTTTATTTTGGGACCATTTTTAATGTATGCTGAATCTGATATCCTATGGAGTGATCATCCAATATACATAACTAAGGTGTGGAGGTGCTGCCTTGATCTTATTCCTTTTGATGTGAAGGTGGAACCATGGAGTTTTGATTGATGTCCCTGGGTTCCGACCCACTTGTTATCTTGCGCGCATATATCCAGATTAATCTGGTAAGAGTACCTTGTGTAAACTTTGGTGGAGGTCTGCACTGCATGCGGGTGGATGTTTGTAACCGAGATTCACTCACCCCCTGATAGGCCCTGTAGAAGAGGGCATTCACAACAATATTATATGGTCCTTTTTGGGACTTTTTTTTTTAATACTACCTCATTGACTTATTCTCCCAAGCACTTTTTCATCAATTTATTTGTTTACATTTGCGCTTTATGAGATATTTACTGGCCTACATTTTTGATGCTATATTATATTAATATTAGTTGCCATTTCTTTTGCACATATTATTTATTTATTTTCACATGCTTATGCACTTTATTTCCACCAACCAGTGGAGTGTATATATGACTTTCTAGCGCTGCACTGTGTTGTCCTTAAGTATTTTCTGTACCTTGTACTCCATCACTTTTAAGTAAATGTGGACTGCGATGCCTGACTTAATTTGAGAAAGGTGCAGCAGCAGCACTTTTTTTGTACTTAACCTTAGAGTGATAACCAAAAAGTGATAATTTCTCAGCAGTTTTTTTCACAGGCATAGTTATCGTGGGGTAGTTGCTAGGCAACAAGAATGGATATATTAGGAGTGGTTCATGACCTTGCACTTCTTACTGTTCTGATATATTTGTTCTTCTGGAGTGTGGGTGGGGTACCTGCTCTGATTTACACCCTGCAGGGGGGAAACGGCAAAGCTGAAATATTGCTTTAACTTTTTTTTTTTTTTTGGTGCGTGCGATTAGTCATCACTTCAGTGTAAAATATTCTGCAGAAATATTAAGAAATAATATAGAAAAATAATCACTTTCCCTATCTTTGAATACTATTTACATATGGTGGAGATTAGGCTTTGAGGCGGTGAAGCACAACCTGCCTGCACCTATTGCTGTGGAGGAAATTAAAGTATATCAATGTGCTTTATAATTTATCTATCCTTTTTGTTCTCGCTTCACAGATTGCTCTGAGAGACCCAGTACATGCAGTGTCACTACAGCAGTTTGTCTATGAGAAGCTAAAAGCACAGCAGGAATTGCTGGGGGGTGAAGGATTCCGATCTCTAATGGAAACGGTAGACACGGAAATCGTCAATCAGCTGCAAGAATTCTTACAGGGGTTCTGATGTTACGTAAAACAAAATTTGTTACAGAATTGTTTAAAAAAAGAGACATATTTGAAGAAAAATACTTTTTGAAAACAGTTGTTTTGGTTTGATTAAACATTGAAATAATTAAAAAAAAGTTTCAGAAATTCATTTGATATGGTGTGTATTTTTTATCATGGCATTCACTTCATGTAATACTTTCAGATAACAGATTTCCATAACTATTAAAATAAAAATAAAAAATCTATTTATCACTAGAATAATAAAATGTGATCTTATTTATTAATAAAATCTGATGTGAGAAGCATCTGCACTGTGTACTATATGCCAAGCATTTCCCCTACCACGTCATGCAGCACACACAGAGAAGGTAGATTTAAGCCCCTTTTCTTTGTATCCACTTTCCTTCTGCTGTGTGTCTCTACATTCAGCTGTCTGTGGCCTGCTCCCATCTGTTACCCCAAACACTGGCTTGGACTTCTCCCATTTCTCTGCCTGTATACACAGCTCCCACCCAGCACACCTCTGGCTAAGTGCGCACCCCTCCTTCATTAAGTGCTGTTGCTTTGCTCACTACCATGAGCGCTTAAACTGAAAAGAGGTTAAGGAAAACCCAAAGGGCAAAACATAACTGCCCTCCTGTCTGGTGAGCAGCCTTTATGTGTAAAGTAAATTCACCTTCACCTCCACCATCATTCATCTTCATTTCCCGTTTCTTGTCAGTCTCCATTATCACTGATGGCCACTGCCTCATCTCTCCTGAACCTTACAGACCCCAACTTCCCTCTGCTCCACCATTATTGATCCTGCTCCACTGGCTCCTTTCCCCACCTATTTCACTGATCCCCCACTGTCTCGTTTCCCCTCTACTCCACCATTGTAGATCCCCACTGCCTCCTCTCCTTTTTTCTCTATCACCAGTGATCCCCACTGTCACGACTCCCCTCTCTTCCACCATAATGATACTCATTGTTCCACCATCACTTTTCCCAACTGCCTCCTTTTATCTATGCTCCACCATTGCTGACCCCCACTGCCTACTCTCCCCCATTGCCTCCTTTCCCCTCTGTTCCACCATCATTGAACCCAACTGCCCTCTCCCCTTTACCCCACCATCACTGATCCCCACTGCCTCTCCTTCCCCTCTGCTTTATCATCACTGATCTAAATTACTTAATCTCCCTCGGCCCTGCCATCACTAAACATCTTCATATTCGCCCCTTCTGCTCCCTCATCACTGATCCCCACTGGCTACTCCTTCTCCTTTAACCATTTTATATGACCCCTGCCATACTGAACAGCCAGAAAGATCACTCTACTTCCTGTTTTATCATAGCTGGGAAGATCACTTTTACGTCCAGTTTTAGCTTTACTGCCTTCAGGAATATATTCCTGCTAATTGGGCAGAGATGCTGAAGATGATTCATAATCCAGTTAACAAATGCTGAGCCAGGGTTATCTTCTTGGGTATGTGCCCATGTATGTGATGTTTGTAAAACACAAGCTGAAGAGAATTGCAAATCCTTTGGCAGGTAAGAGTAAACAAATATATTTAAGCTGTATTACTTTCTCGTTCCTTGAGAGACACAGGATTAAATACAGTTGGGATTCAAATACAATCAACAGTTTGGACAAAAAAAAACAGTGACCAACCCACTTCCAACATGCCTCAGTTTTTTTTTCCAAGGAGGATAGACATCTAATGAGAAAAGTTTAACCAATTTTACCAGCCATTTTTTCTCAAGAATATTTTTTCTTCAGTCAAGGCTTCTCTGTGCACTGCTAAACCTTGTCTCTTATGCAGTGTAAGGGCAATTATAATACCTTGTATGCATTATAATTTGCCTGCGCTAATAAGCGCATTTTTCAGCTCTTTTGCATAATGCATTTGATCTACCTGTGTTGAAGCAGACACACACACAGACACAGATTGCTTCATCTCACATGGCCGTTCGCAGAGATTGTCCTGCCTTAGCTCTGGCTGCTGTGTTTATTTATACTGGTCAGACAGGTTTAACAAAAGGAACTGGTGGCTTCACAATCAGCCAATCAGCCTCCAAGGCACAGTCACATGACATGAGCTCAATACAAAAACTACCAATCAATGACACACTTGTTTACATTCAAACTATACAATAGGAAAGGCATGCATGTATGGGGGGGGGAGCTGACCAGCAGGGAAGCCATGTGCTTTCCTCACAAAGCCGCACAACCATCACCCCACACATGCACAACCTGCCAATTACAATGAACCTCTATCAAATACAGTTCTATAAAACTATATTACATAGAGATTATGCTACTGTTCCATTAAAGGGTAAATTACAACACAAAGGAATATAGCTGTAGATTTCTGTCACATTGATCAGATGCCACAGAAAGCCTACAGATCATTATCCTTACATAAAAGGCAATACTAATTCCATAACGCAAGTAAACTGCCGCCAAGCAGATCGATCTGTACAGAAGACAGGGGCCCCCTGATTGACGGTAATACACCCGCGCCACAGAACATGCATTGCACCTCAAAGATCCGGACCAGCGTTTGCTCCAGCGATAACCGCTCAGGGCGCCTGCTGGCCGGGATGATCGGGCGGATAGCGTGTAATTATCAATTGATGGAAGATTTTCATTGTATGTGGCCTTTCCTCAGTATCGGTTAAAGCCATATTCGCTGTACACAGCAAATACCGGTAAACCGACACTGGGAGACACTGTGACAATACATAATACACATCCTAAATTTCTGCAACATGCAGCTATCTAGATTGGTATAACCTCAGCAACAGCATTGAAAACAGTACCTGGTTCTTTGCTGGGTTGAACAATTTCTCTTTCCATGTCCTTGTTTTCTCTAGCGGGTCGTGCATTGCAGCCTGCTATAGCCATGACAATGCTCTGATCCAACTTCTATTTACACCGATCCTTTATGTGCAGAGCACTTAGAGCTCATGCCAACAGCCCTACATTGATGTGTGGAAGGCTGCTTTAAAATTTCAAGTATGAGTCTCCTGCCAGTGATAATGCAGAGAAGTCTTTGGTTGAAACGTTGGTTTGTGGTTTTGCAGATCAGGCATATATGGAGCATTTGGTATGCTTCTTGAGGGTAACTGTCCCTTTGGATACCTTCATAAAGCATGTAATGGGAGGTTAGAATCACTAATATACCCCAACTGAAAAAACTAAGGCCTGAAGCTTGGAAGATGCCCCCTGCTTCGAGGCCAAGAAGAGTTCCCTTATTTAGTCTCAGACTTCAACCTCCAAGGCCAGACCCAAACCAGGAATCCAGTTTATCTGCAAACTCCAGACTTCTAAATCCATCTAGCCTGTATACAAGCCATTACAGGATATGCTCCCACTTTCCAAAGTGGTTGGGGTGCATTTGTTGGTTCTTTGCAGATAATTGGACAGAAAGCATCTCAGATGCATGAGTTTCTGGGGCTACAAGTTGGAGTTTGGCCTTATTCGTACAGGGCGTACATAATCATAATAATCAGGGCCATGTTTACCCGCATGGGGATGCACAGGTTTTCTGTGCATCCCCATGTAGGCAAACCCTGATACATATATAATGTGCGTGTGTATTCGGGTTGCCACCTCATCCCTTTTAAAATTGAATGCATATTAATTACATAGGTTCTGAGGCAAATTCGTTGCACATAAGGCACTGAGTTTAATTACCACCTTGATCAGCCACAGAACCTGTGTAATTAATGTGTTAGTTTTTAAAGGGATGAGGTGGCAACCAACCTTCTAGCTTTGTGTTGTAGCACTACAGCCTCCCCCTCCCTCTCTAAGGGGCTGGCTTCTGAAATTCGACTCTCGGGGTCTCTTTAGAGTTAGATTTTATCAATCATCTGAGTCAACTAATATATATATCAATAAATCTAATGCAAAGTTCTTTCCCATTTACATTTCTTAATCTAGAAATATTACAGTACAAAACATGTATACTTTATGAACTCTTAAATCCACAAAGTCTTAGACCCCTTTCACACTGGCAGTTTTACGATTCCCAACGCACACGTTCCTGCTTTTGAAACGACTTACTTGTAGTGTGGGTGCTTGAAGTGACCAACGGCTGGAACCGCATGTCAGAGGTAGGTAATGTCACCAGCACACCAGGATCTCCAAACGAGTCCAATCTTTAATGAATGATCACATCGTTACACCAGATTGGACTCGTTTGGAGATCCTGGTGTGCTGGTGACATTACCTACCCCTTTCACACTGGGGCGCGGGCCGCGTTAGCTGTAAAGTGCCACTTGTTTTAGCGGTGCTTTACCGCTGTTTAACCACTTCCCACCCGGCCTATAACAGAATGACAGCCGGGAAGTGGTTCAGTTATCCTGACTTGACTTGGCGCCATATGACTTCCAGCAGGATGACAAGCTAGCACGTGCCTATGGGAGCGCATAGCACGGCGATCATTGGTGTGGTGTATCAGTCTGAAACACTGCATCTCCAATCTGACAGAGGCTCTTTACCACGTGATCAGCTGTATCCAATCACAGCTGATCACAGTGTGAACAGGAAAAGCCATGTATCGGCTTTTCTTCTACTTGCGCTGACAGAAACGAGTAGAGGAGAGCCGATCAGCTGCTCTCCTGACGGGGGGGGTCTGCATTGATTAATTATAGGTGCAGCCCCCCCAAGGTTGCCCTCCCATGGCCAGCAAGGGTGCCCACCCATGACCACCAGGTAAGCCCACTAGAGCCCACCAGGAATGGCAATCATTGTCCATTAGGGATGGCACTCTGTGCCCATCAAAAATGCCTGCCAGGGCCTCTGATCAGTGCTATCAGTGCCGCCCTACAGTGTCACCTATACATGCCCTCCCGTGTCATCTATGTGTGCCCATCAGTGCCGCCTATGAGTGCCACCTATCAGAGCCCATCAGTGCCTCATATAAGTGCCACCTCATCAGTGCCACTCAGTAGTGCCTCATCAGTGCCCATCAGTGAAGGAGAAAACGTACTTATTTACAAAGTTTTGCAACCGAAATGAAGAAAAACTTTTTTTTTCAGAATTTTTGTTTTCTTATTCGTAGCGCAAAAAATAAAAACCCCAGAGGTGATCAAATACCACCAAAAGTAAGCTCTATTCTTGGGGAAAAATATGATACACATTTTTGGGTACAGCTTTGCATGACTGCACAATTGTCATTCAAAATGTGAGAGCGCTGAAAATTGGTCTGGGCAGGAAGGTGTATAAGTGCCCCGTATGGAAGTGGTTAAGTGGCGCTTTTCTGCCACTAGTGGGGAGCTTTTAACCCCCAAGAAGGTGTTAAAAGTGCCCGTGTTGCAGCGCTTCCAAATCGCTTTTCAGGCACTTCGGAAGTGCTGCAAACCGCCCCAAAGATGCTGCTTGCAGGAATTTTTTTTCCCATCCTGCAAGCGCACGGCCCCAGTGTGAAAGCACTCGGGCTTCCACACTGGGGTGGCATGGGAGGCTCAGTTTTCAGGCGCTTTACAGGCACTATTTCTAGCGCTAAAACGCCTGAAAACTGCCGCAATGTGGAAGGGGTCTAAGGAGAGGGTTGAGTGCATGCCTCATGAGTTCCATATGTCAGATCACTCAACACTTTTTAAATAGTGACAAAACAAGTCTACAATACAAACATATGCTGTTTATATAAAGACTATTTATTTTACTTTTCTCAAACTAGAACAAATAAAAATATAACAACTCAATTCATGTCACTCCACTCAGTCACACATTTTAGTATTGTTAATAAGCAGATATTCGATTAAAGATGCCTTCTAACAGTCCCATTGTTGTCAATTAGGATGCAGCAGCTGCAAGGACACGGCCGCAGCTCCCAATGTAACATCCATGTGGGTGCTCATTCCTGAATACATCCAGAGTATGCAAGACCTAAGTGAACGAGGTCTTTCACTCTCTGCCCCCTCCCTGCTTCATGTTGTCAAACCTGCCTTTGTCTCCCCTCAGAGAAGCAGACCTCCATACTGCCTTTGCAGATCTTTTGAGTCAAAGAGCTATTGAGTTAGTTCCTATAGTGGAAAGGTTTCAGTGTTTTTACTTCAACTTTTTACAGTTCTCAAACCAAAGGGGGTATCTGCTCCATTTTGCATCTAAAAGCCTTAAATGTCTTCATCCGACCTCAAAAGTTTTGCATGAAATATACCTGGTCTGTCATAGCATCCCTTCATCTGTGAAACTTTTTAGCCTCTTTGGATATCTAGGATGCACACTTGCATATCCTCATCTTTCCAGCACATTAATGCAGGTTCAGATTGACAAGTCAGCACTGGAACTGACACATCTGATTCTGCATGAGAGTCCAGGGCCTGATGGTAGCCTCCTTCAAGGCAGTGCCATTCACTGTGTTCCACTCCGGACCACCCCTACAATTTATTTTTTGTCATCGTGGGACAAATTGGTACAGTCTCTAGACAAAGCAAACTAGCCTGACAACAAAGTCCAGGTTACATCTGGCGTGATGTCTCAGGAATCCAGATCTGGAGTTGGGGAAATCCTTTCAATGTCTTGGAAGATCCTTACAATGGATAGAAGCCTAAAGGACTGGGGAGGAGTGCAGGAGAAATTTCATCTCCCAATCAACATTCTGGCACTCCAACAATTTGGTTGCTACTACAATGCTGAACCTCCTGGCTGGGGGCTCGATCCAGATTCAGTCAGACAACGCCATTGTAGTGGCATGTATCAACCATCACGGTTAGTGTTGAGCGAACCCGGACTGTAAAGTTCGGGTCCGTACCGAACTTTTAGGTGTCCGGGACCCGAACCCGGACTTTTCAAAAAAAAAAGTCCGGGTTCGGGTCCGGGGTTCTGGTAATTTAACTAAAAGTTCTGAAAATTGCTGTAAAAAAAAGTCCTGGAAAGTCCTAGAGGTCTGCAAAAGTAAGGAAAATGGGGGTAAGGGTGGGACAAGTGCCCTACAAAGAAATGGGGACAGGGAAATAACTTTAAATATTTAAAAAAAAATAAAAACATAAAAAAATCAAAATTGGAGGTGGATGTGGACCATCTTCAAACTGTGTGTGAAAAGTATTAATTAACGGTAGAAGCCATATCACTGTTCTAAAATCATCTTCAAACTGTGTGAAAAAAGTATAAATTAGCCGGGAGAACACATATCACTGTTCTACAATCATCTGGAAACTGTGTGTTAAACTTAAACTAAAACCGGGAGAAGCCATGTCACTGTTTTACAATCATCTGGAAACTGTGTGTGAAACTATAGCAGAGTGAAGCCATATCCCTGTTCTAAAATCATCTAAAAACACTGTGTGAAAATATATCAGAGAAAAGCCATATCCCTGTTCTAAAATCATCTAAAAACTGTGTGTGAAAATATATCAGAGAAAAGCCATATCCCTGTTCTAAAATCATCTAAAAACTGTGTGAAAATATAGCAGAGAAAAGCCATATCCCTGTTCTAAAATCATCTAAAAACTGTGTGTGAAAATATAGCAGAGAGAGGAACAGGGATATGGCTTCACTCTGCTATAGTTTCACACACAGTTTTTAGATGATTTTAGAACAGTGATATGGGTTCTCCCGGTTTTAGTTTAAGTTTAACACACAGTTTCCAGATGATTGTAGAACAGTGATATGGGTTCTCCTGGCTAATTTATACTTTTTTTCACACAGTTTGAAGATGATTTTAGAACAGTTATATGTCTTCTACCGTTAATTAATACTTTTCACACACAGTTTGAAGATGGTCCACATCCACCTCCATTTTTGTTTTTTTATGTTTTTATATTTTTAAAAATATTTAAAGTTATTTCCCTGTCCCCATTTCTTTGTAGGGCACTTGTCCCACCCTTACCCCCATTTTCCTTCCTTTTGCAGACCTCTGGGACTTTCCAGGACGTTTTTTACAGCCATTTTTGTGCCTAAAAGTTCGGGTCCCCATTGATTTCAATGGGGTTCGGGGTCCGGGGCAAAGTTCGGGTTCTGTCCGGACCCGAACCCGGACTTTGTCCCGAAGTTCGGCCGAACCAGCAGAACCCGAATTTCTAGAAGTTCGCTCAACTCTAATCACGGTGAAACCCAAAGTCTTTCCGCAACCAGAGAAGTAGAGAGGATTCTATAATGGGCAGAACTTCATATTTCCCGCCCTGTCTACCACAGGCAATTGGCAGGCAATTTACTTCAGCCAGCAGTACCTCCACCTGGGAGAAAGGTCCCTTTACCAGGAAGTGTTTCAAGATCTGTATCACAGGTAGGGGACACAGGATGTGGACCGCCTGACCGTTAGGTTCAACAACAAACTAGACAGGTTTTTCTTCAGATGCAGAAATCCTCCAGAAGAAGCAACGGATGCTCTGATGGCTCTGGGATCAGTACAACTTGATCTATGCCTTCTTCTAAAATATCTCTTGTCTGTTTTGCAGCATCAAGATAGAGGGCACCCCCAATCTGTTAAAAGCTTTACCGTTGAAACTTACTTTACTAGATCTGTGATTGCCTTTCGGCATCAGTTAACTGTTTCCCAGATTTGCAAGGCTGTCACCTGGTCTTCTGTTTAAATGTTCATATGCTCACCCGATTTTAAATGTTCTCATGCTCACCTGCTTTGGCTAGAAGATCTTTTAAGCAGCTATTTTAACTGCTGGCATCCCTCAGTTCCATTGTTCTGTTATTTTGACCTGTTAGTGTTTTGTTACTGTTGCTTTAGTTAGTCTGCTTTTGGCTGTCCCTGTTATCTCTGACTCCTATATCCCTCAATGAACGAGAAAGAAAATATAATTTTTGTGTGTAGCCAGATGCAGGCTACTAAGAAATGGAGAAGAAGAGTCATTACCAAAAAAGAATCATAAAATTATAGGGGGATCATCATCTTACCTGTTACAGAGCAGATGATCTTGGGATCCACGCCTGGACTGGGACATAAAATGGGCCTGGGCAATTTAGATTGAGCAGCCATTTTGGGTTGCGTGATGGGATATTCATGGAGTTGGTCCTCCACACTGTAAAGTAAAGGGGACTACACTGTGCAGGGGCACTGTAATGATTACATTACAGTGCCCCTAGCAATTACAGCCCCCCATCACAGTGCCCCTTGCAATCATGGTCTCTGCCTCCCCTGCAAAGTCCTACCTTTGGCAGAGCCGAGGCAGGATTCAGCCTATGTGTCCTCTCCAGGGTCTCCTGCCCCACCACCGATGTCATTCTATCAGCAGGGCAGGGGCAGGAGGAGTTGCAGATCTGGATCATATTAACAAGCCGGTGATCACCCACTTCTTAATATGAAAAGACTCCCATTCTCTGTGCAGATCCCCAGCTCCTCCCACCCCTGCTCTTCTTCTAGGATGGCATTATTGGCGGGGTGGGAGAGGAGATACAGGTATAGGGGGAAGTGAGCAGCCATTGCAGTCTGTGTTAGCCATGCCTGGAATGTGGTCGCTGCTTACCTTCCGCTGTGACCCCTCCATCAACAGGCCACGGACCTGTAACGGTCCATGACCCAGGGGTTAGGGACCCCTACATTAGCTGTCTCTTGTTGGCATATGCAGTAAATGCCCAGTGTGCCCTATGGCCAGTCCGGGACTGTTGGGACCTGTAGTCCCACTCTTAACACTTACTAAGGCCACTTTCACACTGAGGCGGTTTTCAGGCATTTTAGCACTAGAAATAGCCTCAAAATCACGCCTGAAAACTGCCTCAAAACTCCTGCCCATTCTTCTCAGTGTGACTTTTCACAGAGGCAGTGCACTTGCGGGACTTTCACAGAAGTCCTGCAAGCAGCATCTTTGGATAAAAGGAAATTTGAACCCAAGGGCGCTTGTGTGCAGTGTTGCCCACTGTCAGTTTTTAACACCAAAGTAAAAAACAGCAATATTGTCTTTGTTGAAATTGGTAAAAAACAGGACCAGCCTGGGTTACTATAAAAAAGTAGAAAGTTTATTGAAGACTTACATATAAAACCATGGCAGGCTTGGGAAGGAGCCGGATGCTCGTTGCTATACAGGCTGGTTAACAGTACTCCCTGGTGGAACCGGAGGTCTCCCTGGGCTATGATGATGCGTGATCTGGAAGGAGATCGAGCCACAGTGTCCTCACAGAGCCACTGGAGATGGTGTGGGCTGTGCAATGGAGGTGACGTCTGCCTCACTAGTATGCAGAGACCAAGGCAGGGAGGGGCCGCAGCAAGAGCTCTCACCGGTACGTTCGCTCCTGGTGTCTGCAATGTAGGTACTGGATAGTGGTCCTGTCAGCGTGACGACATGTTTCGCGACACCTTAATCATGTCATCAATCAAGCAGCATCTTTGGGGCAGTGCGGGAGCGGTGTATATACCGCTCCTACACCGCCCTGCCCATTGAAATGAATGGGTACGGTTGCTGAAGCGCCAGCACATCGCTTCATCAGCGGCGCTAACCGCCTCGGGGGGTGTTCAAAGTGCCGCACTCCCGACTCAAAAGCGGCGCTGCAGCACCGGTAAAACTCTGCTAAAATGAGCAGGATTTTACTGCAGCCGCGCTGCACGTGTAGTGTGAAAGTGGCCTAAACCCTTAGATTTATTTGAAACTGCAAAACTAGAAAGCCAAATCAACAGGGGATTCTGGGAAAGTATATCAATTTGACTGGAACTGGTGGGCTTGCTCTTAGCTTGGGTACATCCACAGGGTGGGTTAGACACCACCGTTCTGATTTTTTTCTAAATCAATAACTAGTCATTCAGAATTGTTATGAAAAAATTTGTAAGTTTGTAAATCCACAAACTGACAGACGTAAGTGTGTTCCATTTATATCCACTTTAAAGTCGAACATACATGCATAATCAAACCTGTCTCAACTTTACTTTACTCCAGGAGTTGATGTCTCGTCAGGTAGTGTATAAAAGAAAGAGTGTCTATTAGAGTTGAGAGAACACCTGAATGTTCGGGTTCGGCCGAACTTCGTGAAAAAGTTTGAGTTCGGCCCCGAACTTGACCCCGAACCCCATTGAAGTCAATGGTGACCCGAACTTTTGGGCACTAAAATGGCTCTAAAAAAGTCCTGGAAAGGGCTAGAGGGCTGCAAATGAAGCAAAATGGGGGTAAGAGTAGGACAAGTTCCCTGCAAACAAATGTGGATAGGGAAATAACTTAAAATCACATTAAAAAAATACAAAATGGAGGAGGATGTGGAGTAGGAGGTTGAGGAGGCGGTGACCGTGGCAGCGTAGGTGGAAGTGGCGGTGGAGGAGATGGAGGTAGACGACACTGTTTTTTGTTTGTTTGTTTTTTTTGTTTTTTTCTAATTGGGGTAGCCCCCAAAATATTGAGACATATGAAAAAAAAAAGATCACTATCTGCAGGTGTTCTAACACGGGTTCACTTTTTCCATATAAAATGTACCGTGGTTTATTTTTCATGTTTCTCCTGTTACAAATTCCAATAAAGACTTATGTTCTATAAAAAAAAAAAAAGAATAAGTTCACTAAAGTATACCAATGGCTGTGTGAGGCCGGTATAAATGTCTGTTCTGCACAAGGTACAGACAAGTCTTGTGGGATCCATGTCTGGTTCATTTTAATAAATGTTAGCTTGTCCACGTTGGCTGTGGACAGGCAGCTGCGCTTGTCTGTGATAATGCCCCTTGCCGTGCTAAACACACGTTCAGACAATACACTGGCTGCAGGGCAGGCCAGCACCTCCAAGGCATAAAGGGCAAGCTCAGGCCATGTGCCCAATTTGGAGACCAAGAAATTGAATGGGACAGACCCATCAGTCAGTACATGTAGGCGTGTACGCACATACTGTTCCACCATGTTGCTGAAATGCTGCCTCCTGCTAAGACGTTGCCTATGAGCTGGTGGTGCTGTTTGTTGTGGCGTGCTGCTGACCATGCTAACCCTGCCATGCTAACCCTGCCTTCTGAGGTGCTGCGTTGGCCACCTCTTCCTCCTCCTCTGCCTTCGCCTTGTGCTTCCACTGAGCCCCCCCAGTGTCATTTGGGAATGCCCTCAGCAGCGCGCGCTGGTAGTCGCGCATCTTCCGATCACGCTCCAGTGAGGGAATTAAGGACGGCATGTTGTCCTTGTAATGGGGATCCAGCAGGGTGGCCACCCAGTAATCGGCACAAGTTACAATGTGGGCAACTCGGCTGTCGTTGCGCAGGCACTGCAGCATGTAGTCGCTCATGCGTGCCAGGCTGCCCAGAGGCAAAGACAAGCTGTCCTCTGTGGGAGGTGTATCATCTGTGTTCTCCGTATCCCCCCAGCCACGCTCCAGTGATGCCCACGAGCTGCGTTGGGTGCCACCCTGCTGTGAACATGGTTCCTCCTCCTCCTCATCATCATCATCCTCATCGTCCTCATCCTCCAGAACTGTGCCATGGCTTGAAATTTTTTTACCTGGCCTATGCTGGTGCAGGAACCCACCCTCCGAGCCACTTGTGAATGACTGGCCTGATAACCATGGAAATGACCCCCTCTTCCTCCTCCTCTTCCTCCTGTGCCACATCCTCTTCCATCATCGCCCGAAGTGTTTTTTCAAGGACACATCAGCGTCATCAGCACTGGCCATGTTGGTGGAGTACTCAAAACACCGCAATATGGTACACAGGTCTCGCATGGAGGCCTACTCGTTGGTGGTGAAGTGGTGCTGTCCCGCAGAGCGACTGACCCGTGCGTGCTGCAGCTGAAACTCCACTATTGCCTGCTACTGCTCGCACAGTCTCTCCAGCATGTGCAAGGTGGAGTTCCACGTTGTGGGCACGTCGCATAGGAGGCGGTGAGCGGGAAGGCCGAAGTTCTGCTGCAGCGCAGACAGGCGAGCAGCAGCAGGGTGAGAATGCCGAAAGCGCGCACAGACGGCCCGCACTTTCTGCAGCAGCTCTGACATATCAGGGTCGTTTTTAGAAATTTCTGCACCACCAAATTCAGCACATGCGCCAGGCAAGGGATGTGCGTCAAACCGGCTAGGCCCAGAGCTGCTACGAGATTTCGCCCATTATCGCACACCACCAGGCCGGGCTTGAGGCTCAGTGGCAACAACCACTCATTGGTCTGTTGTTCAATGCCCGTCCACAGCTCCTGCGCAGTGTGGGGTTTATCCCCCAAACATATCAGTTTTAAAACAGCCTTCTGTCGTTTCCCCCTGGATGTGCTGAGGTTGGTGGTGGTGTTGTTACGCTGACCGGATGCGGAGGAGGAGGCAAAGAGAAATGCCCTGCAATCCTCGGTGGCGGAAGGACATGCGCCAAACTGCTATCCGCCTGAGGCCCACCCGCCCCTACATTTGCCCAGTGTGCAGTTAGCGAGATATAGCATCCCTGCCCATGCTTACTGGTCCACGTATCAGTGGTTATGTGGACCTTGCATCAGATGGCGTTGTGCAGTGCACACTTGATCTTGTCCCCGACTTGTTTGTGCAGGAAAGGGATGGCTCGCCTGGAAAAGTAGTGGCGGCTGGGAACCACGTACTGTGGGACAGCCACCGCCATCAGGTTTTTAAAACTGTCTATGTCCACCAGACGGAATGATAGCATTTCAAAGGCCAGGAATTTTGAAATGCTGGCATTCAGGGCCAGGGATCGCGG
>BLSH010000574.1:993990-1008923 GCA_018402905.1 Glandirana rugosa
GAAGACCGTGAACACAGGAGAGAGGAGTTTGAGAGAACGGAAGTGGGGTGAAGAAGTGGTGGGCCGAAATATATAGTGGGGTGGAAAACAGGAGAGGGATAATGACGAGGGTGGTTGAGAACGAGTAAGATGTAGGTATATGACTTTCTTGGTGGTCCTGATACTCCGTACGGGGAGGTATATTTAGTGTGAGGGTGTAATGGAGGGAGTGGGAGGACGAAGAGGATTGGAGACCACTATATATAGGGGTTTGGGACACGGAGGTAGTAGACAGTAACGGGCTGTGAGGATAGAGGGTTGTGGGAGACCGTCGTCGACGTCTGTCGGCGCTATATAAATCCTGTATAATAATATAATAATTAGGAAGAAGAGAAATAGAGACTAAGTTCTGTGGGTTGCAGCTGCTGCCAGAGGGTGTTGGGAGATAGGAGTGTCGGGCAATGACAGATGATGGAGGCACAGGGTTTGGGGATATATATCACCAGAGGTTAGGAGAAGCAGGAGGGTGAGGGAGGTAATGTGGGAGTGTGATTTATATGGAGGGGCATGCCTCATAGTCCTGGTGGTTCTTTCAGTATATGGATGTAGAATGAGCAAGAGTTGGTGGGAGCAGTAATAGGGAGAGGACAAAAGGTGGGGTGATATATAAAGCCGGGTGGTGAAGAAGTGGGGTGAAGGCAAGAGAGTTTGAGGAGAGAGGACACAAGTGCCAGAAGGAGTGGCAGAGAGTGCATGTTATAGAGTGGAAGGGGAGCTGAATAGAGAGACAGGGTCACCTGCAACCTGTTGGGTGTTAGCAGTGCAGTTTGCTATGAATATTAGTTTTGTGCCATTCGCTGAAGTCCAGAGCTTGAAGTGCATATCACTTGTAGAAAGAATCACTTCCAGAAAGAAGCCCCTGCAATGTGCTGACCCCATAAGGGTGTTCAAATTTATACTGGTATAAGGGTGGGGTGGAAGTTTGTTAATTAATCATGAGGAAATATAAGGATGCCTAACAATCAAGCAGACCTTTCACTTCTAAATTCAGACTACAGAGGGGCCATAAAGATAACATCAGCACATAAAACTTAGGTAAGACACTATAGAGAAACAAAACATTATAATAATGCACTCAGGGCAACAGAAGGGGGAGGACACATACCATAGCATAGATATACATACAGTGTAAAGCAGAGTCCAGTTAAGGGTGGATGAATTGTCACATACCTGTAGAGGGACAGAGAATAAATGTTTAGATGATGCAGAGTTCCCAGGTAGTGACCCTCAGGTTTATCCTCTGGCAGAGCTGAGCTCAAAACAAAGTTATGCCGTCTTACAGGGAAAATCTAACACCATTAATATTAATTATATGCGATTATTATTATTATTTGTGCCTAAACATTCCTCAGAAATGTACCTTTTGTTTTAAATTCCTTCAGAAAAATAACACAGCATATCCTGTGCCTTCAGGCTGTTAGCAGCATTTCTGCAGTGTGAGGTCATCTAAGGCAGTGGTTCTCAACCTCAGTCCTCAAGTACCCCCAACGGGCCATGTTTTGGAAACCTCCCTTAGATAAAATAGTTCTTATCAATACCATGTCATTGATATCGGTTTAAAGCAGCTGTACAAAGTAAAGGAAAACCTGAAAACATGGCCCGTTGGCGGTACTTGAGGACTGAGGTTCAGAACCACTGATCTAAGGCACTGCTGCCTGTAACTGCTAGCCACATGCCATTTGGTAAGGTCTCTCCTTTGCTGTTTAATGTTTCTCCTGCTGGAGATAAAGCTGTACCTGAGAACCTGCAGTGAAAGAATCTCCGTTGCTCTGCTTCATCCATTCTGTGGATTTGTGGTTCCTTCACTGCTCCTGCTGCTTCTTGAAAATGACCACACCAGCTCACAGGGTGGCAGCTCCGACATGAGTTAACTAAGATCTGCCTCTGCCAAGAGCCCACAAAAGAGAGTTCTCCCAAAAACTGATAAGAGATGTAACTGGATGTAATTCACTATATGAATTCCATGTTTTATTTCACATGCCTTTATTTGTATTTTTTCTACGTTAATATGCAAGCCAATGTGTCCGTCCAAGGAGACATTTACCGAGTTGGGACAAATCACATAACACTACTAGGGGGTGCTAAATGGTTAGCTTTTAGGACTCATTTACAGGGGGGTGTATCAAGGCGTACACCTGTGAGAGGGCGGTCTCTGCCCGCATAAGATGCACAGATATTTTGCATATATTGTGCATTCGGGGACATGAACCAGCACCTGCATGGATACCAGTTTGGGGCCAGCAGCTGTGTCTGTGCAGCTGTTGCTTCCCAATTAACAGGAATGGGATTTTTTTGCACGCAAATGCATGCAACACCTGTGCATCCGATGCAAAGTTACTGTAAATGCTTTAATATGCCCCATGTACAGTGTCTCACAAATATGAGTACACCCCTCACATTTTTGTAAATATTTTATATCTTTTCATGTGACAACATTGAAGAAATTACACTTTGTTACAAGGTAAAGTAGCGAGTGTACAGCTTGTATAACAGTGTAAATTTGCTGTCCCCTCAAAATAACTCAACACACAGCCATTAATGTCTAAACCGCTGGCAACAAAAGTGAGTAAACTCCTAAGTGAAAATGTCCAATTTGGGCCCAAAGTGTCAATATTTTGTGTGGCCCCCATTATTTTCCAGCACTGCCTTAACCCTCTTGGGCATGGAGTTTACCAGAGCTTCACAGGTTGCCACAGAAGTCCTCTTCCACTCCTCCATGACGACACTATGGAGCTGGTGGATGTTAGAGACCTGGCGCTCCTCCACCTTCCATTTGAGGATGCCCCACAGATGCTCAATAGGGTTTAGATCTGGAGACATATTTGGCCAGTCCATCACCTTCTGTAGAAAGGCAGTGGTCGCCCAGTCTCCGTAGGTAGGGGATCATGCTCTGCTTCAGTATGTCACAGTACATGTTGGCATTCATTGTTTCCTCAATGAACTGTAGCTCCCCAGCTCTCATGCAGCCCCGGACCATGACACTCCCACCACCATGCTTAACTGTAGGCAAGACACACTTGTCTTTGTACTCCTCTCCTGGTTTCTGCCACACACGCTTAACATCATCTGAACCAAGTAACTTTATCTTGGTCTCATCAGACCACAGGACATGGTTACAGTAATCCATGTCCTTAGTCTGCTTGTCTTCAGCAAACTGCAGGCTTTCTTGTGCATCATCTTTAGAAGGGGCTTTAATTTGGGAGGCAGAAATGCAGACCAATTTGATGCAGTGTGCGGCGTATGGTCTGAGCACTGACAGGCTGACCACCCCACCCCTACAACCTCTGCAGCAATGCTGGCAGCACTCATACGTCTATTTCCCAAAGACAACCTCTGGATATGACGCTGAGCACGTGCACTCAACTTCTTTGGTCGACCATGGCGAGGCCTGTTCTGAGTGGAACTTGTCCTGTTAAACCATTGTATGGTCTTTGCTACCGTGCTTCAGCTCAGTTTCAGGGTCTTGGCAATCTTCTTATAGCCTAGGCCATCTTTAGCAACATTTCTTTTTTCAGATCCTCAGAGTTTTTTGCCATGAGGTGACATGTTGAACTTCCAGTGACCAGTATGAGAGAGTGAGAGCGATAACACCAAATTGTCCACAGGGTGACAATGCCACCATGTGATTTCACTGCAGAAAGAACAGCATTGTCACCGTATTGCAGGAAATGGAAAAATGACTGATCCACTTGCAGGATCAGCAGGTGATAAAACTCAGAAAAACAAAACTGCTAGTGACAGACTATAACATAGATGTCTTTTATATTTACTCAGGGTTTCCCATTAGCTCTAATATAAGTCAGCTGCTCATTGTAATACCTCTCAATATAGTTTGGTGTCAAATCTTATATAATATATAATACCAAATATGATTAAAAAAATTATTATCCAATTAGCAAGCTGAAGGGCAACACAAGAAATCGCAAAGTTTATAAAGGAAATATAGGCCTCATTAGCTGGCTGTAGTACAGTGCAACAAGGGTACATCACAAGATTGGCTGAACACATTTACCTGTTAATTGGCAGCAAACCAGCAGACATGCAGCATACAGTTGTGCTCATAAGTTTACATACCCTGGCAGAATTTATGATTTCTTGGCCATTTTTCAGAGAATATGAATGAGAACACAAAAACATTTTTCACTCATGGTTAGTGTTTGGCTGAAGCCATTTATTATCAATCCACTGTGTTTACTCTTTTTAATTCATAATGACAACAGAAACTACCCAAATGCCCTTGATCAAAAGTTTACATACCCCAGCTCTTAATACCATGTATTGCCCCCTTTAACATCAATGACAGCTTGAAGTATTTTGTGGTATTTCTGGATGAGGCTCTTTATCTTCTCAGATGGTAAAGCTGCCCATTCCTCTTGGCAAAAAGCCTCCAGTTCCTGGAAATTCTTGGACTGTATTGCATGAACTGCATGTTTGAGATCTCCCCAGAGTTTTCAGAGAGTCCTGAAGTTATTTGAGGGTTTTTCTTTGCATCCCGAACAATTTTCCTGGCAGGTGAGGCTGAAATTTTAACTGGTCTACCTGACCGTGGTTTGGTTTCAACAGAAACCCTCATTTTCCACTTCTTGATTAGAGTTTGAACACTGCTGATTGGCATTCTCAATTCATTGGATATCTTTTTATATCCCTTTCCTGTTTCAGTTCAACTACTTTTTCCTGCAGATCCTTTGACAATTCTTTTGCTTCCCTCATGATTCAGAATCCAGAAACGTCAGTGGAGCACTGGATGAAAGATGCAAGGGTCTGTCAGGAGTCCAGAAACTCATTGACCTTTTATACACACACACTAATTACAAGCAAACAGATCACAGGTGAGGATGGTTCCCTTTAATAGCCATTCAAAGCTCTTTGTGTCAACTTGTGTGCATGTTATCAGGCCAAAATCACCAGGATATGTAAATTTTTGATCAGGGGGTCATTTGGGTAGTTTCTGTTGTCATTATGATTTAAAAAGAGTAAACACAGTTGATTGATAATAAATGGCTTCAGCCAAACACTAACCGTGAGTGAAAGAAATGTTGTTGTGTTATCATTCATATTCTCTCATAAATTCTACCAGGGTATATAAACTTATAAGCACAAATGTATGCATTCCCACTGTTTCTTTAGCTTTTTAACAAGAGTTTTATTTCAATGAATGCATGTTTGTATTGGTAAAATTGTCTTTCTTTTTCAAATAACACTATAATTAACAAACATACTACACAAACTTGGGATACTGCAGGTTCTATGTAAAAAAAATAGCAACATTTTTTAAAATCTTAACACCTGCTATAGGCAGGAGAAAATCTGGCCCGCATTCAGTAGTCCATTAACCACTTCAGCCCCGGAAGGATTTCCCAGGTTAGGACCAGAGCACTTTTTGAGATTCGGCACTGTGTCGCTTTAACTGACAATTGCGCAGTCATGCGACGTTGTACCCAAACTAAATTTACGTCCTCTTTTCCCCACAAATAGAGCTTTCTTTTGGTGGTATTTGATCACCTCTGCGTCATTTCTGATCACCGCTATAACCAAAAGAAGAGCAACAATTTTCCAAAAAAACCCAAATTTCTAACTTTTTGCTAAAATAGAAATCCAAAAAAAATATATAAAAAACATTTTTTTTTCATCGGTTTTGGCCGATTTATATTCTTCCTCATATCTTTGGTAAAAAAAAATCGCAATCGGCGTTTATTGACTGGTTTGTGCAAAAGTGGCAGCGTTTATGGATGATGAGAATTCATTTCTGGGGTTTTTATTTATTTTTTTATTTTTTTTACTAGTAATGGCGGCGATCTGCGATTTTTATCGGTAATGCGATATTGTAGTGGACATGTCGGACATTTTTGACACCTTTTTGGGACCAATGACATTTATACAGCGATCAGAAATTTAAATGTCTACTGATTACTGTATAAATGTCATTGGCAGTGAAGGGGTTAACTATGTTCCCTGGGCATGTTCTAACTGTGGGGGGGGCTGGGCTACCATGGGCATGAGAGATCTAACTGATCCCAGTGTCAGGGATCAGTAGATCTCCCATGCCCCCACTAACAGAGCGGGGAACTGCCGTGTTTACATCGGCGGTTCCCCGTTCTTTGGCTGTGGCCGCTCATCGCGGCTCGTCGGCGGACATCGGGTCCACCCGAGCCACGTGCACACTCCTCAGCAGTGCGGCGGGCGCGCACGCCCCCTAGCGGCCGCTCGCCGATCGCCACTTTTTTACGCGGATTCGCACCCAGCGTCCACACTGCCGCCGTAAATAGACGATAGGCGGTGTGGAACCGGTTAAGATAATCCACACAACCAGTTGTTGCTCTTAAAAACCTTTGTAGTAGAAAAGCCACAGTGTACAAATACAGTAAAATAGTTGATGCGTGAAATGCATCAACTATTTTATTGTGTTTGTACACTTTGACTTGACTATTAAATATGAAGATTTTTAAGAGCAACAACTGTGCGGACCATCTTAATGGATTGCTTCCCTTGGATAAACAACTGTGGATCAAGCACCTGTGAGCTCTGCTGATATGGTGTTGTACGGGCAGTGCTGAATCATTTTGTTTGCAAGTGGAGGAACAAGCTTTATATGATAAATGCCAGCATAAAATAATTACTTGCAGGGTACATTGTGTCCATGAATCAGGCTAAATGCAACATTTTGGGTTGGATTTATTAAAGACTGGGCACTTTGCAAGTGCAGATGCACTAATTTTCCCCAGAACTTAGTAAATCAGTGGAGCTCCTTTCTAATCAGTGGAACAGTGTGTGATTGCTCTGGTTTGCTCTGAGTTTCACTAGCTGTGGGTTTGATAGTTCCCCCTGCCTTCTGGATAGTTCTGGAAATTAGTGGGCTGGATGAAGCAGATCACCAGCTAAATAGTTAAGCTATCTAAATAGTCTGGAGTTCTTGTCCAGGAGAAGAAGCTCCCCAGCCTGGAGGGCTGCTACCTTCTCAGGCAGCCAGCTGACATTTAACAGGGGCTCATTGAGCTCCCAGCCATGCTAAAGCTAGGGGGCCTACTTGCTAGGAAACGCTGAAAGTGAAGGGAGGCATCCAAATACCCAAGGACTTGTACACACAGACCTGAGTCGGGATCAGGGCTGGTGCCAGCATAAGGCAGCCAAGATGGCCGCCTGAGGGCGCCAGGAGAGGGGGGGTGCCAAAATCAGGGGTTCCCAAGAGGTGCTTGTGCTGGCCATCACGCCTGCAGTCTCTGACAACTTCATGTGCCATGCCCACAGTCTCTGACAATCCCATATTCCATGCCCACAGTCTCTGACAATCCCATGTGCCATCATGCCTGCAGTCTCTGACAATCCCATGTGCCATCATGCTCGCAGTCTCTGACAATCCCATGTGCCATCATGCCCGCAGTCTCTGACAACCCCACGTGCCATCATGCCTGCAGTCTCTGATAGTCCCACGTGCCATCATGCCCACAGGCGCTGACAATGCCATGTGCCATGCCCGCAGTCTCTGACAACCTCTTGTGCCATGCCCACAGTCTCTAGCAATCCCATGCACCATGCCCACAGTCTCTGACAATCCCGTGTGCCATCATGACCATCCCTGGTGCCATGGGCGCAGTCTCTGACCGTCTCTTGTGCCATGCCCGCAGTCTCTGACTGTCTCTTGTGCCATGTATGCAGTCTCTGATCATCCCTTGTGCCATGTATGCAATATCTGACCGTTTTGGTGTTTATCATTTTTTTTTCTGTAAGTTAAACACACACTCTAAGCCAGGGTTTCTCAACCAGGGTTCCGTGGAACCCTAGGATTCCTCCAAAGGTTTCTAGGGGTTCCTAGGGGATACCTCTCAGATAAATTCCCAGTAATACCATTGATCTTTTTAGCTATCTGTAAGGGGTGCTTCTTCCCAATGACCACAAGTGTAAGGAGCATTCTTCCCATTGACCATCACATTAATATATCATGAGTTGTAGATTTTTAATTTTTAGCAGGGGTTCCCCGAGACCGGAGAATTATTTCAAGGGTTCCTCTGTGTTAAAGAGGTTGAGAAAGGCTGCTCTAAGCACTAGAACCACTATAGCTTAAAGGAGCACAAATAAAGTGTATGCCATATGGGAGGGGGGGCACCAAAATGCACCTTCGCCTGTGTAGTCTAAAATCCTTGCACTGGCCATGGTCAGGATTTGGGTGACTGTTGCTGCTGTTAACCCCCTGGTGCACGAATACGAAGAGTTGCCTGGCCTGGGTCATTGCTTAAGGTGTCCCTGTGATGTCCAGTCTCTGAGCTGTTGTTGAAGGGACTGTTCTAAGGAGTAGCTGCAGTGTGAGAAGTGTCCTTTTATTATCTTGAAGGGGCTGTTCTAAGGAGTAGTTGCAGAGTGAGAAGCATTCTTTTATTATCTATCGGTGTTCTGGAGTATCCTACAGTTCCCGGTACCCTATCCAAGTTGTTCAGCAATAAATTAAAAGGGCAACCCCTAGACTATTTTATTGAGCCAGAAGAGCGTATGTTGCTCTGTGCCTGGTTGCCATCACACTAGTATAAAGAACCAGAGACAAACTCAGTCGCCCCTTTGGGAGTTAGTGTTACACATCATCCAATCACGTGCAAACAAAAATGCTGTTTTTTTTATATATTTTCCTTCCACCTGATTGTGTATTCTTTACAAAGTGGAATTTCACCACAATAACTGAGCTCTGAGGAAAATGAGTGCAACTGCACTTGCAAAGTGCACAGTATATTTGCCTTTAGTAAATCCACCCCATTGTTGCTTTACAGAAATAAACATTCTAACCTGGAAATCTAAATAATGTTGGTGCTGTTTATTAAGAACAATGATAGTGCACACTATGCAGGAACAAATTTCAGCCCATCAGATTTACTTTGCATTAGTCAAATCAGTACAATCTGACTATAGGTCATTAGGGTTATTGCACCTTGCACACTACACTTTGTCCCGGTCTGTATTTGTGAATATAATACTAATGTCTCAGTTCAGGATAATTTGTTAATACATAAACTAAATCAATGTTCAGTATACCAATGAAACCTCCTTTATAGTTAAAGATGAACACAGAACACAGAAGGAATAATTCAGGGAATAAGACTGCAAAATGTTTTATTGACAACAATCGTCTGAACTGTTTATAGATTGCTACACTCTGTAGGCATTGCCAATATTGGACAACAAAGGCAGAGGTCTTGATTCTAGAAATTATAAATGGCCATCACTTTGATCATGTTGAAAGGAGAGGTTACTTGTTATCTCTTTATTCTTGTGAAGTCTAGTTATAACACATGGAAAAGAAGAATTTTATCTCTGCTTCAAGGTGTTCCAACAGGCTTTGGCCCTATTGAGATGAATAATGTGTTCATTAACTGCTTCCCGACCGCGCGCCGTCTTTTCACGGCGGCAGTCGGGGAGCTGGGCGCGAATCGCCGTAAATATACGGCGATTTGCATTTTGGCCACCAGGGGGCGCGCGCGCACCCGCCGCACTCCTGAGGAGTGTGCCCGTGGCTCGGGCGGACCCGATGTCCGCCGGCGAGCCGCGATGAGCGGCTACAGGGAAAAGAAGGGGAACCGCCGATGTAAACACGGCGGTTCCCCGCCCTGTCAGTGGGGCATGAGAGATCTACTGATCCCTGTCACTGGGATCAGTTAGATCTCTCATGCCCATGTTAGCCCAACCCCCCCACAGTAAGAACACACCCAGGGAACACAGTTAACCCCTAGCTCCCCCCCCAGGTTAACCCCTTCACTGCCAATGACATTTATACAGTAATCAGTGGACATTTAAATTTCTGATCGCTGAATAAATGTCATTGGTCCCAAAAAAGTGTCAAAAATGTCCGACATGTCAGCTGAAATATCGCAGTACCGCTAAAAATCGCAGATCGCCGCCATTACTAGTAAAAAATAAAAAAAAAATAAAAACCCCAGAAATGAATTCTCATCATCCGTAAACGCGGCCACTTTTGCGCAAACCAATCAATAAATGCCGATTGCGATTTTTTTTCCCGCAAATATGAGGAAGAATATAAATCGGCCAAAAACGGTGAAAAAAAATGTTTTTTTATATTTTTTTTTTTTGGATTTGAATTTTAGCAAAAAGTAAGAAATTTGGTTTTTTTTGCAAAATGGTCGCTCTTCTTTTGTTTATAGCGGCGATCAGAAATGACGCAGAGGCGATCAAATACCACCAAAAGAAAGCTCTATTTGTGGGAAAAAAAGGACGCAAATTTTGTTTGGGTACAACGTCGCACGACCGCGCAATTCTCAGTTAAAGCGACGCAGTGCCGAATCGCAAAAAGTGCTCTGGTCCTAAAGCTGCAAAACCTTCCGGGGCTGAAGTGGTTAATTAATTTGAGTCTTTCTATTGCTGACTAAAAAGAGCTGGACTTGACCAATGTTGCCAACTCCATTTTAATGAAAAATGTAAAAAAAAAATATAATAATTTCCCAGAAAAAGTTAAAGCGTAGCTCCCCCCACCCCAGCAAAACATTAAAAGTCAACAGCTACACATACTCTAGTTGCTGACTTTAAATATTAGGACACTTACCTGTCCTGGAATCCAACAATGTCGGCACCCCAGCCGATGTTTCCATCGGCTCTCGGGTGCTACTGCTGTCATTCGCAGTAAGGGAAACCGGCAGTGAAGCCTTTTCCACTCTACAGCTAACTCCCTACTGCGCATGCACGAAGCATGCTGCACTTTCTGAATGACTCGGTGGCAGGGGAAGGAGGAGGGGGGCCAAACTTCCAAGTGATCTCGCTGCGGTGAGATCTCTTGGAAGTGGAGGACAGGTACCTGTCAAAAACATGTACCCACTACCCCCCGAAAGGTGCCAAATGTAGCACCGGAGGCAGATAAGTGGAGCTTCCACTTTTGGGTGGAACTCCACTTTAAAAACACCCTATATTTGTCCCCTGCAGTAATACATAGTCACATAGTTAGTCAGGTTGAAAAAAGACACAAGTCCATCCAGTTCAACCAAAAAACAAAAAACATTTACACATATATATATACATATATACATACATACATATATATACATATATACATATATACATATACATACATACATACACACATATACACATACACACACACAACCAAATAATCCCATATACGATCCTTCACCCACAGTTGATCCAGAGGAAGGCAAAAAACCCCAGCAAAGCATGGATCCAATTTGCTATAACGGGGGAAAAAATTCCTTCCTGATTCCCCGAGAGGCAATCGGATTCACCCTGGATCAACTTTACCTAAAAATGTTAGTACCCAGTTATATTATTTACATTAAGGAAAGAATCCAGGCCTTTTTTAAAGCAATCAACTGTGCTGGCCAAAACCACCTCTGGAGGGAGTCTGTTCCACATTTTCACAGCTCTTACTGTGAAGAAACCTTTCCGTATTTGTAGATGAAATCTTTTTTCCTCTAGACGTAAAGAGTGCCCCCTTGTCCTTTGTGATGACCTTAAAGTAAATAACTCCACACCAAGTTCACTATATGGACCACTTATATACTTGTACATGTTGATCATATCCCCCCTTAATCTCCTCTTCTCAAGTGAGAATAAATTCAGATCCTCTAATCTTTCCTCATAGCTGAGCTCCTCCATGCCTCTTATTAGTTTGGTTGCCCTTCTCTGCACTTTCTCCAGTTCCCCGATATCCTTTTTGAAAACAGGTGCCCAAAACTGAACTGCATATTCCAGACGAGGTCTTACTAATGATTTGTTTTTGCCACAAAAAGGTACAGCTTTTGTCTCTGAGCCAATTAGCCCTCTTCCGGTGAGCCTAGTTGGTCAATGATCTGTCCCCTAGAGGTATGACTTCCAACTGCCCTTTGCCCACAGAAGAATGCAGCGAAGAGCGACAACATGTAATTTACTGCAGTTTGTTAAAATACCTTGTAGAGACTCAAATTATCCTTCTCAAATGACCGGCACAAAACTGTATGTAGTGCTTCCCCAAGATGTGTCGCTGCATTCTTTTGTGATTTCTCTGCACACCTGAAGATGACACACGTCGTCCACTCCTTGAGGTATTTCAAAGAATTTATTAGCCCAAGCATAGCCTAAAAGAAAAGAGGATTAGAAAGAGTACGTATACAAACAATCAATAAGACAATAGCAATAATTAGGTCCTTTACTTTAACAACACTATATAAGACAGTCCTATCTTGTTATAACAGTCTCAGTTTTAGCTCACTGGCCGATTGATGAAAAAAACATTGGCTGGCAAAGTAGAAGAAACCACAACAGATTAACTTTTGCAATGTTTTTTTTTTTTTTATAATCCCTTTTTATGCATTTTTTTTTAGAACAAACAAACAAAACAAAACATCTTACACATTGGTCTATAATATTAATGCAAGTTTAAGATCCAATCATATTGTATACCAACCATCAATTTACAGTATAAAAGGACTAATTAGTGAAAAAGTGCTTTGTCTGGAATAGAATGTAAGCCGTAGCATCAGCAGTCAACTCATAACAAAAAATAGACTTAAATCCTCTCTATCCTCTGCGGCTCTACACAACCTATATTTAGAAAGACCTATATTATTGTCAATACACTGCATGAGCATCAGATGCCGTATAAGGCTTATCCAGCCACTTTGCCCAGACCTTATCATACTTACTGGGGCATCCCCTGTTCGGGTAGTTGTCTCTATACAGTGGAAGATTATTGTTAACCAATTGTTTCCAGTATAATAGCTTGGGAGGAGAAGGTTTCTTCCAGTGTAAAGCAATTGCTTTTCTCGCATAGAATAATGTAGTGTAAGCAAATTTTTGCTCTGACACCGTAGGAAGAAAATCCTCCACCAAACCAGGGCCGTCTTTTTTTTAAATCAGGAAAAATGTTTATTGAGATTTCCACTTAGCATACATGTGTCAGATAGTGAAAGTACAAAAGATGTCGGTTATGCATGTAAAAGCAGCCATCACTTATTTCCATATTTAGTAAATCCACACGCACAGAACCACAGTGCCCCGCCTGATCAGATGGTGCCTCTTTCTGTTTGAGGTGCCCTGCCCACCTATCAGGTCCGTATAATGCACCTGTATACCTCCGTAAAGTAACCTTTCTATAATCAGATCCGGCGGGGTAAGCCCCGGGGCCTCCAGCCAGCCACCCCACACCCTCTGAAATCTTAATGGATTCCCTCTATGCTTATATATAAGCTTTTCGTAACGCAGCATCATGCCCACCTGCTCCAGCCACATCTTAGTCGTGGGTGGATCTGAGGAAATCCAATGTAGTAGGAGCAGTCTGGGGGCCTGAAACAGCATCCTAGCCACCGCCTCCTTCAGGAATTTGTTGTGAATTACACTGTCCAAAACCCCCAGTATACAGTGCCTTGGGTCTAATGGAATGTCTATTTGTAAATGCATTGTTAATTTTCGTCACTACGGAGTACCAGTAGCGGTGGAGTTTGGGACATCTCCATAAAAGGTGGATAAGGTCCCCCACATCTCGTCCACATCTGGTGCACAAAGGATCCAGGCTCAATCCCATTTTATGTAATTTGAGTGGAGTGTGATGGGTTCTCAACAAAATGTACAATTGGGACACCCTCTGTGCTACACTAAGAGAGCTAAGGTGTACATACTCCATTGCCTCTTACCAAATCTCCCCTGGGAGTTCACTCACATCCCTCTCCCATTGGTCGCAGGCAGAGCTGGGGAATTTTTCTAAAAAAAGCCCCAATAGTGAGGTATAGCAGCTAGAGATAATTCCCTTGGACCCCAAAATCTGTTCCAACATTGTAAATACTGGAGTAGGGTATATGGTTGGGCTATCCAAGGTCCTCTGGGCTCTATTGGCATGCTGCAGTTGTAAGTAGTAGAAAAGCATATTGTCTGGTAACATATCTTTGTTGTAATTGTGTGAAGGAAAGCAGGACTCCGTTATCAAAAATGTGTTTCAGATGGGTTATACCCCATTTGCGCCTTTTGACTGCGTGCTGTAGTTTTAGCAGTTCCGGGTACCTGTGATTGTCCCATATTGGGCTTTAAATGGTAAACCCCTGCAGCCCCTGGATTTGTTTTGTTTTATCCCAGATCTTCTGTAGTAGTCTATACGTTTGAAATTTTTTGTTAGGTTTGGCGAACTTTTGTGCCTCCAGTCCCTCCGCCATTGTACTGCAGCATCAGCGCCATCGTGGAGCTACTTGTCGTCTTTGCCAGGCCACCTACCATTTGTTGGATTTGAGAGGCTAGATAATATATACAGGGGTTCGGTAATGCCAATCCCCCTAGGTCCTCGGGCTTTTGTAATTGCTCTAACTTTATCCTGGCCTGCCCCCCCCCTCCACAACAGGGACCGAAAGATTATATTGACGATTCTAAAGATTTTAAGAGGGACCACCACAGGCGTATTGTGGAGGGAATACAATAGTTGCAGCATCAAGACAATTTTAATTAAATTGGCCCTTCCCGCCACTGACAACCATAGTTTACTCCAAATGGCCACCCTATCAATAAATTTCCCTAAAAGCGGCTGAATATTGAGCCAACAGTAATCCGTTAATCATGCCAAAATCATGATACCAAGATATCTAAACTGTGAGACCACGGGGACTGGGCAGTAGGACTCCAATTGAGGATGCACCTCCTGATCCAGGGGGAGCAGAGCAGACTTGGTCCAGTTGATTGTCAACCCTGAGTATTCTCCGAACTCAGATATGATGGCCATGGCCCTAATTAGGGAGGAATCAGTATCCCCCAGCAGTAAGAGCATGTTATCCGCATACAGAAGAATTTTCTCTTGCATACTCCCATAGCTGAACCCCTCCATAGAGGACTCACCACTGCAACTCTGCTCTTGTTAGAGACTTGCCACACAATTTTTCTACAAATTGGAAAAGTGTAAACTAGAACTTGTTCTCTGCAAGTGTACAGCTTGT
>BLSH010000574.1:1025231-1054784 GCA_018402905.1 Glandirana rugosa
CCTTAACAAGCCCTACCTTTCTTTTTGGGTATCCATTGGAATCCTGCAACTCGACCATGCAGATCATTTTTGTTCAAGTATCATCGTATTGTGCTCCTTAAAAAAACCACACCATTTTTTCCAGAGCAGCCTTTATTTCTCCTAAGGTTACCTATGGGTTTTTCTTTCCATCCCGAACAATTCCTCTGGCAGTTGTGGCTGCAATCTTTCTTGGTCTGCCTGACCATGGCTTGGTATCAAGAGATCCCTCAATTTTCCACTTCTTAATAAGTGATTGAACAGTACTTACTGGCAAATTTAACACTTTGATTATCTTTTTATATCCTTTTCCATTTTATAAGATTCCATTACCTTGTTACACAGTTCTTTTGACATTTATTTTCTGCTCTCCATGGCTCAGTATCTAAGTCTGCTCAGTGCATTAACGTGAGAGCTAGCAAACTCATTGACAATGTATACACAAACACTAATTGCAATTTAAAAAGCCACAGATGCAGGAAATGAACCTTTAATTGCCATTATAACCTGTGTGTGTCACCTTGTATGTCTGTACCAAGGCCAAACATTCCAGGGTATGTAAACTTTTGATCATGGCCATTTGGGAGATTTCTGTTATCATTATTACTTTAAAAGGAGCCAAACAACTATGTGATAATAAATGGCTTCATATGATCACTATCCTTAAATAAAAGAGAGTTTTTTGGCATGATCAGTCATATTTTCAATATTACTGCCAACATTTCATGATTTATGCCAGGGTATGCAAACTTTTGAACACAACTGTATGTATATTTCTGACATCTGATTTTTGAATAGGATTTAAAGTAAAAACTGCGCAATAAGACCTTTAAAATAAATCAATAAACAGACTTTGAATGAAAAAATATATAGACATGGAAAAGCAGGTGTGGTGCGACATTACCTATTTTATAGGCTTCCGTTATTTTGGACCAGCTGCTAAAATGATTTTTATCGTTATTATAATACTTGAACTTCAAATATTCAATAATTCCTGCCATTCGCCTAACTGGATTTATCTTTGTTATCTAATGCTGATAAAATGCCAGATCTATAGTACTAATACTAATGGATTTATATAAGAGAAAATAAAGACACTTGACATTATAAAGCTTATAGCTTTTTATTAGAGGAGATTATTCATTTACTTAGTATTGCTGTATTAGGAAAAGCAATGGATGAATAAAAAGTGCCTCTGGGTTTTTCTTTGACAATTAAGGTAATAATACGATGGGCTGCTGAAATTATTGTAGAGTAGTGGATTCTCCTTTCAGGGCTAGATTTAGACCTTAAGCCCAGTTCCTGCACAGATGTCTATTGAAATCGCCCCCAGAGTTGCCAAAAGTGGTGCCAAAAGTCGGCATTGCACCAATTCGGACAGTGCTATTGCTGGAAATACCTGCCGATTTGACATGTCAAATCGCTTGCCAAATCGGCCTGATGTAAACATGGGCTGAGGGGCCCAGGGAAATTTAGGTATGTGGGCCCCTCATACACAGAAATTAAGATACGAAGCAAATCACCAAAATGTACTCACCAAATTCTATATACTGCATGTCATTGAAATTGACAAGTTATACATACAGTATCTCACAAAGGTGAGTACACCCCTCACATTTTTGTAAATATTTTATTATATCTTTTCATGTGACAACACTTAAGAAATGACACTTTGCTACAATGTAAAGTAGTGAGTATACAGCTTGTATAACAGTGTAAATTTGCTGTCCTCTCAAAATAACTCAAGACACAGCCATTAATGTCTAAACCGTTGGCAACAAAAGTGATTACACCCAATCAGCCATTTTCTCTCCTTGGTGTCATATGACTCATTAGTGTCTCAGGTGTGAATGGGGAGCAGGTCTGTTAAATTTGGTGTTATCGCTCTCATTCTCTCATACTGGTAACTGAGAGTTCAGCATGGCACCTCATGACAAAGAACTCTCTGAAGATCTGAAAAAAAGAATTGTTGCTCTACATAAAGATGACCTGAAACCGAGCTGCAGCACAGTGGCCAAGACCATACAACAGTTTAGCAGGACAGGTACCACTCAGAACAGACCTCGCCATGGTCGACCAAAGAAGTTGAATGCACGTGCTCAGTGTCATATCCAGAGGTTGTCTTTGGGAAATAGACTTATGAGTGCTGCCAGCATTGTTGCAGAGGTTGAAGAGGTGGGGGGGGTCAGTGCTCAGACCATACGTCGCACACTGCATCAAATTGGTCTGCATGGCTGTCGTCCCAGTAGGAAGCCTCTTCTAAAGATGATGCACAAGAAATTACGCAAATAGTTTGCTGAAGACAAGCAGACTACGGACATCGATTACTGGAACCATGCCCTCTGGTCTGATGAGACCAAGATAAAGTTATTTGGTTCAGATGGTGTCAAGTGTGTGTGGCGGCAACCAGGTGAGGAGTACAAAGACAAGTGTGTCAAGCATGGTGGTGGGAGTGTCATGGTCTGGGGTTGCATGAGTGCTGCCGGCACTGGGGAGCTACCGTTCATTGAGGGAACCATGAATGCCAACATGTACTGTGATATACTGAAGAAGAGCATGATCCTCTCCCTTTGGAGACTGGGCCGCAGGGCAGCATTCCAACATGATAACGACCCCAAACACACCTCCAAGACAACCACTGCCTTACTAAAGAAGCTGAGGTTAAAGGTTTTTCGCCTTCCTCTGGATCAACTGTGTGTAAGGATTGTGTACATGGGATTGTATGGTTATATATATACAGTGGGTACGGAAAGTATTCAGACCCCCTTAAATGTTTCACTCTTTGTTATATTGCAGCCATTTGCTAAAATCATTTAAGTTCATTTTTTCCCCTCAATAATGTACACACAGCACCCCATATTGACAGCAAAACACAGAATTGTTGACATTTTTGCAGATTTATTAAAAAAAAAAGTATTCAGACCCTTTGCTGTGACACATATTTAACTCAGGTGCTGTCCATTTCTTCTGATCATCCTTGAGATGGTTCTACACCTTCATTTGAGTCCAGCTGTGTTTGATTATACTGATTGGACTTGATTAGGAAAGCCACACATCTGTCTATATAAGACCTTACAGCTCACAGTGCATGTCAGAGCAAATGAGAATCATGAGGTCAAAGGGACTGCCTGAAGAGCTCAGAGACAGAATTGTGGCAAAGCACAGATCTGGCCAAGGTTACAAAAAAATTTCTGCTGCACTTAAGGTTCCTAAGAGCACAGTGGCCTCCATAATCCTTAAATGGAAGTCGTTTGGGATGACCAGAACCCTTCCTAGAGCTGGCCGTCCAGCCAAACTGAGCTATCGGGGGAGAAGAGCCTTGGTCAGAGAGGTAAAGAAGAACCCAAAGATCACTGTGGCTGAGCTCCAGAGATGCAGTCGGGAGATGGGAGAAAGTTGTAGAAAGTCAACCATCACTGCATTGGGAGCTCAAATTTTACCAACCTACACTTATATGCATCAATATATATATATAGTCTTTCTTTCTACATTTCGATTTGCCATCTAAAAAAATCTTTAATGGTCTTTTCTATCTGTATTATTTTTATAACATTGATATTTACTTGACATAGGCACAGAGAAATACTTACAAAAAATAATGGGTTTGCTAGTTATCTTCATGCCTCCACTAAAATATTGTATAAGACAATGCCATACTTTCTAAATTAATTGCAGCACCTATCCTGCAAAGACCAGAAGATATACATTCTGAGGATTAAAAGCATCTTTTCCTCAAATAGAGTCTGTAATAATCAGCCTGAAGCCTTTGCCATCTGCTGGTCATGACCTAGCACTGCAACTTAGTTTTTGCACTGTGCACCTGCACAGTAATCCATATTGGTTGAATTGATTGCTGGTGATGCAGCCCTTTGTCTCATCAACAGGTTTTTGTCTGATTGTTTATGCTTGGATTATTCTTCATATTGTTTGGACCGTACTTGTACCCAGCTTGTCTGAGCTTATCCCGATTATTGCTCCATTTATCTGTCTTGAACCTGAACTCTGTTATCTGTGCCTAAGCTGTTCATTGGTCTGCTGACCCTGCTAGTGTCTGTCATTTGTTCTGACCAGCTAAGGAATTACACAACTCAAGCATCTGTCCTATCTGTTGTTTCCCCCAACAAAATGAATGTCTACTGAACACCATGATAGTATCTCTCAAAAGGTTATCCAGAAAAATGAACTGGTAGTGCAAATAAAAAATATCACACATACATAATACTCCACCATGTTATTGCAAAGACTCTGATTTGGCTAGTGTAACCTTACCAGGATTCTGAGATTGAACTTCTCTGTTATCAGAATGTCCATAGATATCTATAACACATGTTCACTGCAAATAAATTATTCGTTTGTGACTCAGCATACATGAATGAATGGAGCAGTACATCATTTTACCAATTTTAAAGTAATAGGAGGGAATACTAAAAACAATGTTATACTTACCTGCTGTGGGCAACGAGTGACCCCTTACCTCCACTTTGGCAGTCTCTTGACGCTGCTGTCTACTCCTCCTTCCTCTGGGTGCCTCCTTAGCAAGCTAAGTGCTATGGGTGTATTTGTGCAAGCATGCTCTTGAGCTGAGCTGTGTGTATCCATAGACACATACAACGCAGGTAAGCCACATTCCCCACTCTTTTCTCAGAGGAGTTTGACTGACAGCAATAGGAGCCTATGGCTTCCACTGCTTTTAGTGTCTTATGTGGGACTAGAAAGTGATACTGCAGCTGTGAAAGTGAAAAGAGTCAGGTAGCGTAACCCGGTTTTAAAGGGGGTTATGACAAATGTCACTCCCCAAACAGGATATTGCGCTAAACCTGTAGGTAAATAAGAGACTCAGAACATAGAAGAGCACAGCGTGGTCAGTTTTCTTGCTGTGCTAGGAACCTAGCCTGCTCTCCTCCAATGATCAGACTTGTGCGGACACGTCACCCCCCCCCCACACACCTGTAGAGCCATTTACTGTGAAGTTCAGTGTGCTGCTGTTTCTCCTCCCCCAGTTCCCTAAGCTCCTTATGCAGCTGAAAACAGAGGGTATGTGATCACTTATAAAAAAGGAAAAAACATTTATTTTTTTCTATACGTACTGCATACATAAATGTTTTGCCTTTCATTTCTATTTTAAACTGAATCAGTTGTTTTAGAAGGTAAGAGTTCACATACTTTAATGCAGGAAATGCATTAAGGTATAAAATGTTTGACTTTAGAACCACTTTAATCTTAACCTTATATCAGAATATAAGCTTTACAGAAACGCATCAGGCTGTCCCAGGTTCTGTTAAATGAAAGTGGAAAATTCAACTGACCTGCTGAAAAGTCACAGTAGGTGAATCCTACAACATCATCAGTGTTGTATAAAATAAGGCACCCCCTGCAGAAGAACATGAGTAGTTGACTTAAAGCTCTGTGACCTGTGTAATATCCCTAGACTGTGGTTGTGTTTGATTTTACACGGTCAAGTAGAACTCTTTGTTGACCTTTAATGTCTTTTTCCTTCATTTTCATTTAAAAAATCATTTATGGTCCACTTCTGTTAACCCTGACAAAGAGTTGGTTGTTAGCAGCTGTAATTAAAGTAGATCTAAGCTCAATCACAAAACACTTATATTAAATTTAACATGATATTAGATGAACTATGTTAGTTCTGCTTGGAAGGCCCTGCGTGGTCTGGTGGAGGACCCTGGTTGTAGCCAGGGTCGTCCTTGTAACTGTTGTTAAATTTTTTGATATTTCAAAATCAATAAAAAAGTTTTAAATTTTTTTTTCGCTAGTTGTTAATAATCTTTTTATTATATTTTTTTAAAAAAACACAAGATGATCCTACAACAAAGGTCGTTGTTCAGGCACTTGCTATTATGGGATGACAACTGTCTCCTAATTGAGCTCCTGCATTTTCACCCTGTCACAAGCACACCTGGTAGAGACTACAAGCAGCTGTATTAACACACATGGTGCAGGTGTGGTGCGCCATTGTTAAGAAACCATTCCAGAGCAATGATTTACGCTGCTAACCAAGAGTGTAGCGCTAAACCTGTTGCGGAAAGTGAAAGAAGTAATTAAACTTCAGCGAATCGTCAAAAATTAATAAATGAATTAATATAAAATGCTAGTGCATAAAACTGATTCAATATTCATGAATAAATTAATGAGAAAAGGCAAAGTTCATAAATAGTCCAGTAAATATGTGAAAATAAATGTGACGTGCAGCAAAGTGCAGATGGGGCAGATCTCGATGTATTCCAACTTGAGAACAAACTGTATAACCATCAGGTGTGTGGTTTAGTGACATCCTCCACCATATTATTGCGCTTACCAGACAATAGATAGAATAACGCCTGGATATATGTGGAGACTCCAGAAGTCAGGACACCGTCTCTGTAGATGATCCGGATGGGGATGTAACAGACCAGGAAATCAATCAAGATTTGCCCGAATGGATAATAAGTGAAGCCAATATGAAAGAGGAGGTCTTCATCCACAGAAAGGTCTCCAAGTGGTGGAAACATGCAAACAAGAACCTCACATAGCATAAAATCTTTTAAAAAGATTGGTTTAATTAAGGTAGTGCACTTACATCAGTGAGATAAAATTGAGCTCAAACAATCAACAGCCGGCACAGGTAGAAGCACAGCAGTATGGGGTCGGCGGTTTCTGATGCATTTCATCCTCTTAGATGTTGTCTGGTGATTACCGATCCCCCAAACCCACCGTGCTTATATAGCTATATAATGATTAATTAGTGAAAGTTAAGATACAGCCACTTCCGCCTTAACTAAGATGGCGGTGTGGTGTGCATTCCACAAACCCCTTCCGGAGGAAGTGGGGCAGACCAAGTCTCGTTTTAGGTATACCTAAAAGGAATTGGCCCGACAGCGCTGGAAATAACGCGGGCTCAGCCACACACAAGATGGCAACGTAGGCTTGCGTTCTGTGACCCACATCTGGTGGAAGTGGGGCGAAGCAAGCCTCGTTTGTAATTACTAATAGGAATAGGAGAGGCGTCGGTATACATATGCACACCACGCCTCCTAAAAATGGACATCCAAGCCTCAATTCCATTAAAACCATCATAAAATTAGGTAGTATACACATGTATATAATGGAATCTATATATATCTAAAATAGATGCCGGTATATAAAAATAAATATCAGTAAATGCATTGGGTATAACAATATAGTACATATAACGATAAAGTTATACATGCATTAATACACCATATAAAAACATATATACAGTATCTCACAAAAGTGAGTACACCCCTCACATATATGTAAATATGTTGTTATATCTTTTCATGTGACAACACTGAAGAAATGACACTTTGCTACAATTTAAAGTAGTGAGTGTACAGCTTGTATAACAGTGTAAATTTCCTGTCCCCTCAAAATAACTCAAAACACAGCCATTAATGTCTAAACCACTGGCAACAAAAGTGGGTACACCCCTAAGTGAAATTATCCAAACTGGGCCCAATTAGCCATTTTCCCTCCCCAGCGTCATGTGACTCATCAGTGTTATAAGGTCTCAGGTGTGAATGGGGAGCAGGTGTGTTAAATTTGATGTTATCACTCTCACTCTCTCATACTGGTCACTGGAAGTTCAACATAGCACCTCATGGCAAAGAACTCTCTGAGGATCTGAAAAAAGAATTGTTGCTCTACATAAGGATGGCCTAGGCTATAAGAAGAATGCCAAGACCCTGAAACTGAGCTGCAGCACGGTGGCCAAGACCATACAGCGGTTTAACAGGACAGGTTCCACTCAGAACAGGTATCGCCTTGGTTGACCAAAGAAGTTGAGTGCACGTGCTCAGTGTCCTATCCAGAGGTTGTCTTTGGGATATAGACGTATGCGTGCTGTCAGCTTTGCTGCGGAGCTTGAAGGGATTAGGGGTCAGCCTGTCAGTGCTCAGACCATACGCCGCACACTGCATCAAATTGGTCTGCATGGCTGTCATCCCAGAAGGAAGCCTCTTCTAAAGATGATGCACAAGAAAGTCCACACCGCACACTGCATCAAATTGGTCTGCATGGCTGTCATCCCAGAAGGAAGCCTCTTCTAAAGATGATGCACAAGAAAGTCCGCAAACAGTTTGCTGAAGACAAGCAGACTAACGACACATATTACTGGAAGATAAACTTATTTGGTTCAGATGGTATCAAACATGAGTGGCAGCAACCAGGTGAGGAGTACAAAGACAAGTTTGTCTTGCCTACAGTCAAGCATGGTGGTGGGAGTGTCATGGTCTGGGGCTGCATGAGTGCTGCCAGCATTGGGCAGCTACAGTTCATTGAAGGAACCATTAATGCCAACATGTACTGTGGCATACTGAGGCAGAGCATGATCCCCTCCCTTCGGAAACTGGGCTGCAGGGCAGTATTCCAAAATGATAAGGAGCCCAAAGACACCTCCAAGATGACCACTGCCTTGCTAAAGAAGCTGAGGATAAAGGTGATGGAATGGCCAAGCATGTCTCCAGACCTAAACCCTATTGAGCATCTGTGGCGCATCCTCAAATGGAAGTTGGAGGAGCGCAAGGTGTCTAACATCCACCATCTCGGAGATGTTGTCCAGTGGCAACCTGTGAAACTCTGGGGAACTCCATGCCCAAGAGGGTTAAGGCAGTGCTGGAAAATAATGGTGGCCACACACAATATTGACACTTTGGGCCCAATTTGGACATTTTCACTTAGGGGTGTACTCACTTTTGTTGCCAGCGGTGTAGACATTAATGGCTGTGTGTTGAGTTATTTTGAGGGGACAGCAAATTTACACTGTTATACAAACTGTACACTCACTACTTTACATTGTAGCAAAGTGTAATTTCTTCAGTGTTGTCACATGAAAAGATGGAATAAAATATTTACAAAAATGTTAGGGGTGTACTCACTTTTGTGAGATACTGTATATAAAAACAATAAGAACATATTAGAGGCCTATGAAGAGCCTACCTACCAGTATAGCCCAATGTGTATCCACCCCACCGGGACATAGATGGACAAGAAGGCCCCACTCATGTATTATATTTTATATAATCTGGCCAAAATTATAGGGAATGGTCAACCTGCCCAAAAAAACTAAAGGGTATATAGTGGTGTATATAGAGCAGACCTATCCTATTACCAAATGCAAGGCAAGTATAGATATCTAAAGAATAAAGAAAAAGGAGGAAAAGGAAGTCTTTATGGCAAAGAAATGTTATTGGAAAGGACTAGCTAGTGTTATTAGATCAGAGTACCTACAGTAAACTAGTATTTTCTAGGCCTTATTTATAAAGGAGTTGATATCCCATTCGACATTAAGGCCAAACGGGAAAAAACATTTTAACTCATAAATCCAGAAAACCTCGTGTTGGGATACCCCACGTCTTGCATCACCTCCTCTCCAAGGGGTGGTATATTTGTCAATCACACAGAACCTAGTACCTGTGGAATTTTTATTATGGAACCTCAGGTAGTGTTTAGGAACACTATGATTTGTTTTCCCTTTTAAGATATTTGTAATGTATTAATTTACACGGATGGAAAAAGTCCTGATAATTCTACCCACATATTGCTTGCCACAAGGACAAGTAAGTAGGTAAGCTACATTCTTAGTGTGACTTGTACAGAAATATTTAATTGAATAGATATGTTTGGTAACAGTAGACTGAAACTGGATCGTCTTCCTGTCTTTACATACATTCAGTCTGCATACTCTGCATTTCTGACATACATAAAACCCTTTGAGATTATGAAAAAGGTGGGCTTTTTTGGGGGTTCAAGAACATTAGGAGCCACTTTATTTCTCAGGGAAGGTGCACCTCGATAGATGACTTTAGCCTTTTCTGGAAGCAATGGGCCAAGCACGCGGCCGTTCCACAGAATATTCCAGTGACACTTAATAATATTCTGGACCTGTTTGTGTTGAATAGAATATGATGTGAAAAAGGACTATTTAAAGTCATTTTCAGGTTGGATGTTAGGTTTATCCTCAAGTAGTTTAGTCCTATCGACTTCCATAGCCTTCTGTATCTCCATATTGATGATGGCGTCATCATAACCCTTCTCCAGAAATCTACTAAGGAGTATTCCAGCTTGAGTTTTAAAGTCATGGATAGTCGAACAATTCCTCCTCAGCTGTAAGAATTGGCTACGAGGGACCGACTTAAGCCAAGAATGGTGATGGCAGCTGTCTGTAGAGCTGTAGCCATTGTTATCGGTGGGTTTGAAGCATGCTTGAGTGGATATTGATTGATTTTCTACCATGATTTCAAGATTGAGGAAGTGAGGCTAGACTCTTACGATAGGGAAATGCCCCTGTTGTTTTGATTCAATTCCACGAAAACTGATCCCGTTCTTCACTTGTGCCATTCCGTAGGAGGAGGACATCATCTATATACCTAGCCCACAGAGTCAATTGTGGTCTCTTGTGGGCATAGATGACATCCTCCTCCCACCTGGCCATAAAGAGATTGGCAAGGGTGGGGGCAAACTTTGCTCCCATTGCCACTCTTCTCTCTTGGATATAAAATGTATTATTCAACCAGAAATAATTATGGGTCGCTGCAAAATGCAGCAGCTCCATAATATAATCCTTCTGGCGCCTAGGGATAGAAGATTCCTGCGATAAGAAATATTCAACAGCTTCAAGTCACTTGGTTAATGGGATACAGGTATAAAGGGATGCCACGTGGGCTGTAGCGAATATTCTATTTTCTTGGATCTGAGTCCTTTCCAATAGTTTAATGACATCCTTAATATCCTGTAGGAAGGATGGCATCTTCCTTACAAGGGGCTGTAGAAAATATTCAACATAGCGTCCCATCCGGGAACTAATGGAATCAATCCCACTTACAATGGGACAACCGGGTGGACGTTGTGGATTTTTGTGAATCTTCGGAAGATAATATAATACTGGTATCCTAGGAGCTTTAGGTATCAAAAAGGCCTTCTCTTTCTTATCTAGAATATTGGTGGAAAAACCTCTCTCAATCATTTGATTCAACTCCTTCTTTTATTGGTGCGAAGGATCATTAGTTAATTCCTTGTAGGTAATTTGATCGCTGAGAATGTATAATAATCATCTTTGTCCAGAATGACAATCCCACCACCTTTGTCGGCGGGTCAAATCACAAGGTCTTTCCTTTCGCATAAGGTTTTCAGTCCAAATTGTAAAAAGATTGGTTAGGCGGTTACTGCGCTAATGGTGTAGTGAGTACATATTGATGGGAACTGAAAAAGGCTGGACAAGTTCAGAAGCACTGAGACACAAAAGGGTGATTTTAAATCTGCTTCAACCATTTCTTAGGATCTAACTTAGTTATATGATGTGTGCAGAAGATACACCAGAAGAAAGTTTCACAAATGCATGGGTGTTAAACCATAACTAACATTTTTTTTTTATCTCCAGATCATTTGGACAGTGGTTAGATCCTCTGGCAGAAGTTCGCGTTTCAAATCTCTGCAGTGCCTTCTCATGCAGGGCTTTTTTTTTTTCAGCCGGAACATTCCGGTACTTGTGCTACCACTTCCTTTACTGGTACAGGCATGCCTAGCACTGGTCCTGTATGCAGAGCTACTAAGTGTCCTATGAGTTGCTTATAAACTGGGAGGCCTGACAGTCCTTGAGTGCCCAGCCTCCTGGCTGCCCAGTTCCAGGAGCCACAATCTCTCCCTGCTGATTCTGATTGTACTAAGCTGTCATACTGCCCATACTGGTACATTTTCCTGCCTGCAGCCTCTGTACTGAGGGAGGGATGAGGGTAAAAAGAGCTCTGCACTGGGGGAAGGATTTGCGGGGAGATCTCTGTTCGGGGGCAGATATGGGGGAGAGCTCTGTAGTGGGGGAGATTTGGGGGGAAGTGCTCTGTAATGGGGAGTGGGTTTCTTTCCTGTACACTAGCCTGCATTACCTACCGCTGTGCCATTGCGTTGCACACCCCCCTGAACTCTGCTCACTGTGCACACATTCAAAAGCCTTGAACCCTTTTTAGCACACACTTCTAAGTCTGCACCCTACAAACACTCCTGAACCCTGGGCCCTGTGCGACACACACTGCTGAACCCTACACTCTATGTGACACACACTCCTGTCCCTGTGCTAGATACACTTTATTGGACATTTCATACTCCTGACCATTGCACTCTGCATGCTGGGTTATTTATGAGAAACTCCTGACCACTACATTCTTTATGCTATATTTACATTATGTAATTCTGACCTAAGTCTATACAGTTGCAAGTAATCTCAGACTATTTATTAAATTCTTCTTTAACCACTTAAGGACCGGAAGGATTTCCAGCTTTAGGACCGGAGCCCTTTTTGCGATTCGGCGCTGCGTCGCTTTAACTGACAACTGCGCGGTCGTGCGGCGTTGTACCCAAACGAAATTTGCGTCCTTTTTTTCCCACAAATAGAGCTTTCTTTTGGTGGTATTTGATCACCTCTGCGTCATTTCTGATCGCCGCTATAAACAAAAGAAGAGCGACAATTTTGCAAAAAAACCCAAATTTCTTACTTTTTGCTAAAATGCAAATCCAAAAAAAAAATATAAAAAAACATTTTTTTTCACCGTTTTTGGCCGATTTATATTCTTCATCATATTTGCGATAAAAAAAATCGCAATCGGCGTTTATTGATTGGTTTGCGCAAAAGTGGCCGCGTTTACGGATGATGAGATTTCATTTTTGGGGTTTTTATTTTTTTTTTATTTTTTACTAAAAATGGCGGCGATCTGCGATTTTTAGCGGTACTGCGATATTTCAGCGGACATGTCGGACTATTTTGACACATTTTTGGGACCATTGGCATTTATACAGCGATCAGTGCTATAAAAATGCACTGATTACTGTGTAAATGCCATTGGCAGTGAAGGGGTTAACCTGCAGGGGGCGCTCTAAGGGTTAACTGTGTTCCCTGGGCGTGTTCTTACTGTGGGGGGACTTGCCTAGCTGGGGAAAGGAAGCGATCACAGCCTTCATGTACGAGAAGGCTGTGATCACTTCCCTTCCCCCTCACACAGAGCGGAGGTCCGTGTTTACATGCACGGACCTTCGCTCATTCGCTCCGGGGGGGGCATCGCGGGTGGCCGGCGGCAATCGAAGCCGCCGCACCCGCTCCCTGGCCCCCCCCGAACACAGTGAGCACGCGCGCGCGCCTCCGGCGGCGCGCGCGCGCTCACAGTATGTCTGTAATGCAGCCGCCGTCATATGACGGCGATTTGCGTTACAGAGCCACTTTGCCGCCGTCAATCTCCGATCGGCGGTCGGCAAGTGGTTAACCACTTCAGCCCCAGAAGGATTTACCCCCTTCATGACCAGGCCATTTTCTGTGATACCGCACTGCATCAATTTAACTGACAATTGCACGGTTGTGCAACGTTGTACCCAAACAAAATTTATGTCCCTTTTTCCCCAAAAAATATAGCTTTCTTTTGGTGGTATTTCATCACCTCTGCGGTTTTTATTTTTCGAGCAATGAACAAAAAAAAGAGCGACAATTTTGAAAAAAAAAACTAGATTTTTTACTTTTTGCTCTAATAAATATCCAAAAAAAAGTGTAAAAAACAAATTTCTTCATAAATTTAGGCCAATATGTATTTTTCTACTTATTTTTGGTAAAAAAAAAATCGCAATAAGAGTATATTGATTGATTTGTGCACAAGTTATCGTGTCTACAAACTACGGGATAGATTTAAGGACTGTTTATTTTTTTTACTGGTAATGGCGGCGATCTGCAACTTTTAGCGGGACTGCAACATTGTGGCAAACAAATCTGACTGCAAATTACACTTTTTGGGGACCAGGGACATTATTACATTGATGAGTGCTATAAAAATGCAGTGATCAATGTATAAATGACACGGGCAGGGAAGGGGTTAACACTAGGGGGCGATCAAGGGGTTAACTGTGTTTCCTGGGTGTGTTCTAACTGTAGGGGGGATGAGCTGCCTAGGACATGACAGAGATCGCTGTTTCTGATAACTGGAAAGATAACTGGAAACAGCAGATCTCTGTAATGTCATCTGGCAGAACGAGGATCCTCCTTGTTTACATAGGCGGATCTCCATTCTGCCTCTTTACCGGCGATCATGGGTCGCCGACGGACATCGAGTCTGTCGGACCCATGGGCATGCTCACCCGCAATCTCATATGCACCGACCGACATACAGGTAGGCCGGTTTGCGCATGAGAGCCGACCTGCTGCAGTATATCTGCGTTAGCAGGTCGGCAAGTGGTTTATGTAGTCCATAAGCACAACGCTCTGAGCTGTCCTATAGCCAGTTCAATCAGGGTAAATCCCAGTGGGCATACCTGCAGCAGGTGCTCTGGCTCTGGACATCCCTCCCTCGTAATGAAAACAATGTTTAAAATGAAGAAAAGAGCCGGCACTCTGCATCTGCTGTTACGTGAAATTTATTGAAAGTAGATCATGTACAAAAATGTAGAAACGCGTTTCGTCGTGTAGCCTTGTTCACTACATTTTTGTACATGATCTACTATCAATAAATTTCATGTAACAGCAGATGCGGAGTCCCAGCTCTTTTCTTCATTTTAAGTGGTTTAGGTAGGCTGAAAAGCATATGTAATGCCCGAGTTTCTTTCTTTTACAAAATGAATGTTCATATTATCAAAAATTGATGGCCTTTAAGGTTACAGTAATCATAGTAAAGTAGTGAGTGTACAGCTTGTATAACAGTGTAAATTTACTGTCCCCTCAAAATAACTCAACACACAGCCATTAATGCCTAAACCGCTGGCAACAAAAGTGAGTACACCCCTAAGTGAAAATGTCCACATTGGGCCCAAAGTGTCATTATTTTGTGTGGCCCCATTTTTTTCCAGCACTGCCTCAACCCTCTTGGGCATGTAGTTCACCAGAGCTTCACAAGTTGCCACTGGAGTCCTCTTCCACCCTCCATGAAGACATCACAGAGCTGGTGGATGTTAGAGACCTTGCGCTCCTCCACCATCCATTTGAGGATGCCCCACAGATGCTCAATAGGGTTTAGGTCTGGAGACATGCTTGGCCAGTCCATCACCTTCACCCTCAGCTTCAGTATGCCACAGTACATGTTGGCATTCATGGTTCCCTCAATGAACTGTAGCTGCCCAATGCCGGCAGCACTCAAGCAGCCCCAAACCATGACACTCCCACCACCATGCTTGACTGCAGGCAAGACACACTTGTCTTTGTACTCCTCACCTGGTTGCCGCCACACACACAGTGTTCAAACTGTTGAAACCAAACCACGGTCAGGTAGACCAACTAAAATTTCAGCCACAACTGTCAGGGAAATTGTTTGGGATGCAAAGAAAAACCCAGAAATAACTTTAGGTGAAATACAGGACTCTCTGACACCATGTGGTGTTGCTGTTTCAAGATGCACAATAAGGAAGCACTTAAAGAAAGATGGGCTGCATGGTCGAGTCACCAGAAGAAAGCCATTACTACGCAAATGCCACAAAGTATCCCACTTACAATACCCCAAACAGCACAGAGACAAGCCTCAAACCTTCTGGCACAAAGTCATTTGGAGTGATGAGGCCAAAATTTAGCTTTTTGGCCACAACCATAAATGCTATATTTGGAGAGGAGTCAACAAGGCCTGTGAAACACGGAGGTGGATCGCTGATGTTTTCAGGATGTGTGAGCTACAAATGGCTGTGTGTTGAGTTAATTTGAGGGGACAGCAAATTTACACTGTTATACAAGCTGTACAATCACTACTTTACATTGTAGCAAAGTGTAATTTCTTCAGTGTTGTCACATGAAAAGATATAATAAAATATTTACAAAAATGTGGGGGAGTGCTCCCTTTTGTGAGATACTGTGTGTCTGTGTGTGTATATATATATATATATATATATATTTTTTTTTTTTTATTAATATAATATATTCTCCACAGCAACAGGCAATGTACTTTTAAGTAAATGATTTTTGAGCTCCTTTTCGTCCCCTCAGTGTACCATGATTGTACTTAGGATAATTGTAACAGGGATCAGAAATGTTGCTTTTGATGATGGTTTAGTTCCAAGGGCATTGCCTAAGAAATGGGTTACACCAATCTCCTTTGTCCTTGCTATTGAGAATGAGCAATTTATGCCTTAATCTGTGTTGCTGATTTCAGCCTGTTTTATCATTTATGAAGTCTGTTGACTGCCCTGACCATGATACTGTCTTTGACCTTTGAATTAGTCCATCAATGAAGTTTACTGCTTGTCACAGCTTCATATAGTTACTTATTTACAAAGCACGCCATGTGTCCAGACACTGACCTCTGTGTCATCCTTATTTTCTCCTGCGCCATACAATCGAAAAGTAAGCTGCCATTTATCTGGGCAAACCATGTACCGAGAGCTGCAGCCATCACATGTTTTTTGTGAAATTTTCATATTTTCATTATATATTTTTTACATTCGCCCCTACATCATGTTTATGTTTGTCATAGCAATGGCATATACAGGAGTACCATGGTGCACAGCCATTCATGTTAATTTCCAAACATGTGATGCCCACTGCTCAGGCAGTTAGGTTACTTAAACGGCTGTGGGTGCTCACCTTGGCGCGCCACCGTACACAACTTGGAAAAAGATAGGAAATGGCGGCACTCCACAAACATTGTCAGATGCTCGAAAATGATTTATTATAAATCCAGCCAGACAAATACAGGGTAACGTTGATGCGTTCATTCGAGTCACTCGCGGTTTCTCATAACAAAGACATTGTGCAGACATCGGCTATTTGAGGATGCATCCACCAAGGAACACTCCCCCAATCAGACATCAATGTAATTAAACCAAACGCATTGCTTGTATACAAACAAATAAAATCATTCAATGATCTACCAGGAATCTAAACGATCCTATTAAAAAGACCTTACTATATAAAACCAACTCAAGAGATAAACTATTGCTATGTATATGTTCGCTGAAAATTAAAGAAACGTTTATATATATATATATATATATATATATATATATATATATATACAAACATAAAGAAATATTATGCCACTACAGTGGAACCTTGAATTACGAGCATAATCTGTTCCAGGAGAATGCTTGTAATCCAAAGCACTTGTATATCAAAGCATGTTTCTCCATAGGAAACAATGTAAACTCGGTTAATTTGTTCCACAGTCACTGCTTGTCTATGCAGTACTGTATGTGGCCACAGGTCTGGGGGCGCCTGGTGTATGCAATACCATATGTGGCCAGAGGAGTAGTGGCGCTGGTGAGCCTCTAAAACGTCGGAATCACTCGGAAATGCTTGGAAAGTGTTTACACTTTAGGTATTTCCGAGGAACTCTGAGTATTTCCGGCCACTTCTGAGGCTCACCAGCACCCCCGCACCTGTGGCCACATGTGGTATTACATGCAAAAAGGATAAATTCTGCTTGTTATGCGAAACAGCACTCGCAAACCGAGTCAGAATTAAAAAAAAAAAATGCTCATATTGTGAAACGCTCATTAACCGTGTTACTCGCAATCCAAGGTTTTACTGTAGTTTGAACTGTGGCAATATATATACTCTCTGCAAACAATTAACATATACACCACCCATAAAAAAGTTGTCGCAGACACATCTATGCCTAAAATACTGTAGACAAATGAACATAAATGGAGATGTCACAAACATAGAGCGGCTCCCCACCATTCAGATAGTGTACAGTATGGCAGTGAGACATAATGCAACAACACAAAAAATGAGCCATTGGACTATTAACAAAGCAAAAACAACTAACAAATACAAAAAACTAATACAAAAAATAAGTACAAAAAATTGTGCTCACAAAATATATGGAGCCCAACTGTGTCCATACTGAGCCCACTTTCTGGAAACCTTGATTGTTCGCCTCCCATCCCTGTACTTTATGTACCTTCAGTTGTGCTCATAAGTTTACATACCCTGGCAGAATTTATGCTTTCTTGGCCATTTTTCAGAGAATATGAATGATAACACAAAAACATTTCTTTCACTCATGGTTAGTGTTTGGCTGAAGCCATTTATTATCAATCAACTGATTATCAACTAAATCATAATGATAACAGAAACTACCCAAATGACCCTGATCAAATGTTTACATACCCAAGTGATTTTGGCCTGATAACATGCGCACAAGTTGACACAAAGGGCTATTACAGGTAACCACCCTCACCTGTGATCTGTTTGCTTGTAATTAGTGTGTGTGTATAAAAGAGTCAATGAGTTTCTGAACTCCTGACAGACCCTTGCATCTTTCATCCAGTGCTGCACTGGCGTTTCTGGATTCTGAGTCACGGGGAAAGCAAAGGAATTGTCAAAGGATCTGCGGGAAAAGGTAGTTAAACTGTATAAAACAGGAAAGAATATAAAAAGATATCCTAGGAATTGAGAGTGCCAATCGGCAGTGTTCAAACTGTTGAAACCAAACCACGGTCAGGTAGACCAACTAAAATTTCAGCCACAACTGCCAGGAAAATTGTTCAGGATGCAAAGAAAAACCCAGAAATAACTTTAGGTGAAATACAGGACTCTCTGAAACATTGTGGTGTGGCTGTTTCAAGATGCACAATAAGGAAGCACTTGAAGAAAGGTGGGCTGCATGGTCGAGTCACCAGAAGAAAGACATTACTACACAAATGCCACAAAGTATCCCATATACAATACGCCAAACAGCACAGAGACCAGCCTCAAACCTTCTGGCACAAAATCATTTGGAGTGATGAGACCAAAATTGAGCTTTTTGGCCACAACCATAAATGCTATATTTGGAGAGAAGTCAACACGGAGGGGGATCGCTGATGTTTTGGGGATGTGTGAGCAACAAAGGCACATGAAATTTGGTCAAAATTGATGGCAAGATGAATGCAGTATGTTATCAAAAAATACTGGAGGAACATTTGCATTCATCAGCCAGGAAGCTGTGCATGGGACTCCCTTGGACATTCCAACATGACGATGATCTAAAACACAAGGCCAAGTCAGCCTGTCATTGGCAACAGCAGAATAAAGTGAAGGTTCTGGAGTGGCCATCTCAGTCTCCTGATCTCAATATCTTTGAGCCACTCTGGGGAGATCTCAAATGTGCAGTTCATGCAAGACAGCCCAAGAATTTCCAGGAACTGGAGGCTTTTTGCCAAGAGGAATGGGCAGCATTACCATCTGAGAAGATAAAGAGCTTCATCCACAAATGACTTCAAGCTGTCATTGATGTTGGGGGGCAATACACGGTATTAAGAACTGGGGTATGTAAACTTTTGATCAGGGTCATTTGGGTAGTTTCTGTTGTCATTATGATTAAAAAAGAGTATACACAGTTGATTGATAAAAAATGGCTTCAGCCAAACACTAACCATAAATGAAAGAAAAGTTTTTGTGTTATCATTCATATTCTCTGAAAATGGCCAAGAAATCATAAATTCTGCCAGGGTATGTAAACTTATGAGCACAAATGTATATTTAAAGTTACTATCCCTTATAGCACTATTCATTTAGACAAGTGATGGTGTCCCATAAAGCATGTACCTATATCTGAGTAAAAGAAACATTTAAGCTTTTTTTAAAATTCTTAAACGGAACATCACCCCCGCACCTTAGGGTGCCCCATCTTATATACACCAATTATAGAGCATAAAATAAATGCTCCTAAGTAAAAGATCTCACAGCTAGATGTATATAAATGAATGTGTATAAATAAACATATTGGTGTATACATTTTATGAATTGGTGTATATAGGTCAAACTACAGAGGACACATCACCCATAAAGAGGTCTTGTACAAAGAAACCCATAAATTGCAGATTACTCATAACAAATTGCACATAAAATGGGCGATGTCCCATTCATAGTTTAAACCCAGGGAGTATACGGGTTTCTTTTACAAAGAAGTCAGAAAACATTCCTCCCCTTCCCCGCTTTTAGGCACATTTACCTTCTCCAAAATCTGTACCCCTGAAGCTGACAAATCTCCATTTGCCGCATCTGTAGTAGTCAAGAGAGACCTATCATTGCTGGCATCGGCTCCCTGAATGAGAGATTCGGCCAGTGGCTGGATGGTATATCGCAGCCCCTGATCCGCTGGCTTCCCAGTTATCTCAAAGATACAAATCATTTGCTTTATGACTGAGATGAAATGGGACCCGCACTCTATGTGGATGACGTGTGATGTAAGCAGTTTGTATTCATCCATACCACATGTATTAGCCATTCAGGCAGTCAATTTCTATTTAGAACGTTATTCTAACTTCTCTTTGGAGATTCAAATGTATTTTCTGGATGTGCTACAATATCTGCTTACACACAAATTCCTTGTATTCAGTGAGGAATTCTTCTTGCAGAAACGCGGGGTAGTAAGGCGGGCAAAAATTTCTCCATCGCTGGCCAATCTCTTTATGGTATGGTGGGAACGCGTTTACATTTATGGATCAGCCAATCAGTTCAGACAGTATATCGGGTTGTTCTATCGCTATATAGACGACCTGATATTTATTGTCGATGAGCGGATTGGTTCCCTGGAATGCTTTTTGAGATACCTTATGACATGAATGGATATACCAACAAGCAGGAAATGTGTTTTCTGGATGTGCATTTGAGTGCTCTGGATGATAACATTAACTTGGATCTTTACAGGAAACCTTTATCAGGGAATACACTCTTGATGGCTGACTCCTGACATCCTCATCATACCATCAGGGGTATTCCTGTTGCACAGTTTTTAAGAATTTGCCTCATTTGCAGTAGTCAAGAGGCATATGAGAAACAAACAGCTGCTCTCTATGAATGTTTTTTAGAGAGAGGATACCCTAGATGGATCTTAGATAGGGCTGTATCAATTGCAGACTCTAAAAAGAGAAGTGAACTCTAAGTACCCCCTTTAGTCTAGAATTTAAGGACATCATTCTCAAATATTTGCTTGTTCTCTATGAGGACCAGACTTGTGCTGACCTTCTTAGGGACTTCTTATAGTTTCTAGAAGAGCACCTTCTCTGGGTAGGTCACTGTCACCAAGTTTGTTCCAATCTGGCAAAAAACAGTCCCCTACATGTCTACATTGCAAGGGCAATTACCGTTGCGGAAGCACTGGTTGCCCTTGCTGTAGCCATGTTATTGGGGTGACTCAGTTTACTCCCATTCAGCTGACAAGGAACATAGGATACAATATTTATTTAATTGTAACACCAAATATGTTATATATATTATGACATGATGCGAGGTGCGCTAGTGGATTGGCGATATTTGTCGTCTCGCATGCGTTCATTTGGAGTGGACTGGTGAGAGTCCGACCTGGGTTTTGCCAGCCACCGTGGCAGAACTGGTTCCGGCCCGGAGTTTCTGATCCACCCAAATCCATCTCCAGCTGCTTGAAATAACCAGGAAGAGATCTCAGTGGAGCTCACCCTGGGACTCAGTATGCTTACACTAAGAGAGCTAAGACCTTGAGTTGTTGGTTGCTATAAGGACTGCAAAAGGTGAAAGGTTTAGAGATCGTATCATCGTATAGAGAGGTATCCTGTCTGTATTAGTTTAGCGCTGGATGGCAAGGTTTTGTTTTTGCTATTTTTGTTTATTTTATGACCTGCAACCTTTACCCAATAAAACTGGCAACCAGCTAGATTTTAAGAAACTTTGCCTACAAGCTGCCTTCTACCCAGGAAAGGTGATCCACACGAGCTAATCGCTCACAATATTATTACATGTAAATTATGTCACATACAATACATTGGACGTACTACTAGGAGATTAAGGGATAGCTTTTATGAACATCTTTATTGTATAAATCTACCAATGCTGCATGCCATTTTAGAAATGAGCATGGAGGAGATTTGTCAGCGGTAGGGGTACAGATTTTGGAGAAGGTAAATGTGTCTAAAAGGGGGGGGGATGTTTTCTGACTTCTTTGTAAAAGAGAAGTATATTGGATCTTCTATTTCAAAACCCGTATACCCCTGGGTTTAAACTACGAATGGTACATCACCCCTTTTTATGAGTAATTTTGTATGAGTAATCTGCAATTCATGAGTTCCTCTGTACAAGACCTCTTTAAGGGTAATGTGTCCTCTGTAGTTTTACCTATATACACCAATTCATAAAATTTATACACCAATATGTTTATTTATACACATTCATTTATATACATCTAGCTGGGAGATCTTTTACTTAGGAGCATTCATTTTATGCTCTAAAATTGGTGTATATAAGATGGGGTACCCTAAAGTGTGAGGGTGATGTCCCGTTTAAACATTTTAAAAAAAGCTTAAAAGTTTATTTTAGTCAGATATAGGTACATGCTTTATGGGACGCCATCACTTGTCTAACTTAATAGTGCTATAAGGGATAGAAACTTTAAATATAGGTACATAGAGTACAGAGATGGGAGGTGAACAATCAGTGGGCTCAGGATGGACACAGTTGGGATCCATATATTTTGTGACCACTATTTTTTGTACTTATTTTTTGTGTTTGTTTTTTATATTTGTTATTTGTCCAACGGCTAGTCCAACGGCTCATTTTTTGTGTTGTTGCAGTCTCACTGCCATACTGTACATTATCTGAATGGTGGGGAGCCGCTCTATGTCTGTTCATTTGTTTACAGTATTTTAGGCATATATATGTCTTGAGATAACTCTTTTTGTGGGCGGTGTATATTGGTGTATATGTTGATTGTTCACAGAGAGTATATGTATTGCCGCAGTTCAAACTAGTGACTGATTTATGTTTGTATATGTGTGTATATATATATATATATATATATATATATATAAATGTTTCTTTAATTTCCTGCGAACATATACATAGCAATATAAGAAACAGTTGGGACTTTATATGAAGGGCGCAACCAAGCCAAATAAACAGGGAGTGTCTGACGGGTACATAGTAACTAAATCCCTTGAATGACATTATGCCGTGACCTATATATTGTACCATATCATAAAATAAACTAATTATTTAAAAGGTCATACTTTTTTATTATTATTAGCACGTGGTCAAGCACAACACAATGACATTCATGATAATAAAAATATTAAAACATCAGACTCTGGGATCCAAGTTCACATAATGAATAAAAATATAGCAATCACATTGGTAAAGCCAATACAGCATGATCAATAAAAACTGCAATAGCATTCAAATTTTGTATAAGATGATATTCGTAACAAGACAATAGCTTGACGTGTTTTATGGATAATTTCCATTCTTCAGGAGCAATTACGAATTCAGTGTCTATAAGAATATTGTACAATTACAATGAGTCAAACCACAGGAGGGGATGGGGAGGAAAAAAATGGGTATAAAAGTAAAAATAGCCACAAGATAGCCCATTCGTACTTACAAGTAGCCCCAGAGTCTGGGTGTAAGATGTCTCAGGCTGGGAACTTGCTGGAGAGTGAAATCAGGTTCGGGAGTTGAGGCAGTGCACCCATGGCTAAGTGATGGAAGACCACCAATCATGGCTGTCCCTAGGACAAGGTGCCTTTGTGTGTGGGGGAGTGATATGAGCCCTGGTATCAAATACCTAGAACAATGTAAATAAATGTATAAAAAATGTATTAGGTGTAGAGTAATAAATGGTGGTCAGTAGGTATTAAATGATAGAGTGTGTTGGGAGTGAGTGGGATGTATTCCAGTAGTATCTATGATGAGCGTATAGCAGATGGAAATGGTAAACCCAGAATCACCATACAAAAAAGAAACAGAGATAAGGTTAGGACAGAAACAACCCCCAACCCAAGGTGTGTGGAAAAAACAAACCGTCATAAGATTACCTAATACCCCATGATAGTCCATGTGCCTCAGAACGTGTACATCCTGACACCAGCGTGACACCCAGCAGAGCAGACAGAGGGAATGGTCTAGAAGAGTATTAATACTCCAATGTAGCCAATTGGTGCTCGCCAACGCCATGCAGACACTCCCTTTACTATGTACCCGTCAGACACTCCCTCTTCATTTGGCTTGGTCACACGCTTCATATAAAGTCCCAACTGTTTCTTATATGTCATAATAATCAGGGATGGAGGCACCTGACTTCCTTTGTCTTGAGCCTCATATAAAGCCCCACAACCCCCCCTCCCCCCTTCATGTATACATAGCAATCATTTATCTCTTGTGTTGGGTTTATATAGTAAGGTGTTTTTAATAGGGTAGTTTAGATTCCAGGTAGATCCATTATTGAATGATTTTACTTGTATACAAGCAATGTGGTTGGTTTAATTACACTGATGTCTATCGGCTGAATGGGGTGAGTGTTCCTTCGGGGATGCATCCTCGAATAGCCAATCTGGTTCAGTATCCCTCAAATGGAAAGGGTATGGTCCTGAAGATACTTCATGGGAACCAGAAAGTAATATTCATGCCAAGAGACTTAATCAGGCATTCAAGAGATCCCACCCTGGGAAGCTGGCCCGGTTGGGCATCCGGAGGCTGCCCGTTGGGGGGGGGGGCAATGTCAGGAAAGACGTAGAGCCCGCGTGCCCATGTGCAGGCGCGGGCACCAACGAAAATTCAGAGGTACGAACGTTTGTGCGCACACACTACCGGGAGGTGCGCACCCCCACTCGTAATCGTTCTTGGCGCCAATGGGGCTATTTAAACTGAGCAGTGACATGAGTTCAATGCCTTCTGGTCTACAACGTTCCTGTGATCCCTGCTTCCTGTCTACCTGCTGTTCCTGTTTCCTTGACCCATTGGCTTGATCCTGATTCTGCTGCTATCCGCCTGCCCTGACCTCTGGCAATCCTGACCACTCTCTTGCCTGATCTTCGGTACCACGCTGTCCGCCTGTTGCCGACCCGGCCCGTGCCTGACTATTCTTCTGCCTGCTTCTCAAGTTCCTGATCCGCCTGCCTGCTGTCTGATCCGGTCTGTTCCTGGCCTTCTCATCCAGCATCACCTGCTTGGTCTAGCCGGACGGGGCAATCATTAGCTGTTCCTGGGGGGTTTCTCTGCTACTCCATCAAGCTGCATCTCCAGCCCTGCCTGTGACCATCGCACCAGTGTTAATTGTCAAGCACTCGTGCCATTCTGCACTCTCAAACCTTCTGTTCACTACATCAGGGGTTCCTGAGTCAGGATTGTAAGAGAGGCTGTCCCCAGCAATTGCAAACTCCACCACCAGGTACGTGATACCATCTCTCAACACCTACAATGACTGAAGCCCTCCTTCTCTCACCCACCACACCTGCAGCCTTCCTTCTCTCACCAGCCACTGCACCTGCAGTCTCCTTCTTTCAGCATCCAATGCACCTGCAGCTCTTACTCTCTGACCACACACCTTGCCTACAACCCTCCTTTTCTCACCACCAACCACTCCTAAGGTCCTCCTGCTCTCAGTATCCACTTCATCTGCAGCCCTCCTTCTCTCACCACTCATACATGAAGCCCTCCTTCTTTCACCACCCACTGTGCCTGAGGTCCTCCTTCTCTCAACACCCATTATGACTGCAGCCCTCCTTCTCTAAGCACCCATCACACCTGTAGCCATGCTTCTCTCAACATCCAGTGCACCTGCAGTCCCCCTTCTTTCACCACCAACCATACCTGCAGCCCTCCTTTTCTCCCCACCTGCCTTGCCTGCAGCTCTCCTTCTCTCACCACACATTGTGCCTGCAGCCTCCTTCTCTTAGTATCCAATGCACCTGAAACCCTCTCACTCTCTCCTCCCACCACAGGCCTAGTTTTCTCCCTCCAATCATGTCTGAACCTGTCCTTCTCTCAACACTCACCATGCCTGAAGCCCTCTTTTCTCACCACCAACCATGTCTAAAGCCCTCCTTTCTTCAGCAATCACCATGTCGGAAATCCTCCTCTCAGCACCCACTATGTCTGCAACCCTCCTCTCTTGCCACCTACCACACCCAAAGCACTCCTTCTCTCATTACATACTGTGCCTGGAGCTTCCTGATCTCTGTATCCAATGCACCTGCAGCCCTCTCTCACTCACCCACCACTCCCACAAGCCTCCTTTTGTCACTTCCAAACATGCCTTAACCCCCTCTTTCTCTCAACCCTCACCACGCCTGAAGCCCTCCTTCTCTCAGCACACACCATGCCTGAAGCGTTCCTTCTCTCAGCACTCACTGCTCCTAAAGCCTTTCTTCTCTTAGCAATCACTACTCCTGAAGCCACCCTTCTCTCAGCACTCACCACTCCTGAAGTCTCCCTTCTCTCAGCACTCCCCACTCCTGAAGCCTTCCTTCTCTCAGCACTCACCACTCCTGAAGTCCTCCTCCTCTCAGCACTCCCTGCTCCTGAAGACTTCCTTCTCTCAGCACTCGTGCTCCCTAAGTCTTCCTTCTCTCAGCACTCACCACTCCTGAAGTCTTCCTTCTCTCAGCACTCCCTGCTCCTGAAGCCTTCCTTCTCTCAGCACTCCCCGCTCCTTAAGTCTTCCATCTCTCAGCACTCACCACTCCTGAAGTCTTCCATCTCTCAGCACTCACCACTCCTGAAGTCTTCCTTCTCTCAGCACTCCCTGCTCCTGAAGCCTTCCATCTCTCAGCACTCACCACTCCTGAAGTCTTCCTTCTCTCAGCACTCACCACTCCTGAAGTCTTCCTTCTCTCAGCACTCCCCGCTCCTTAAGTCTTCCATCTCTCAGCACTCACCACTCCTGAAGTCTTCCTTCTCTCAGCACTCATCACTCCTGAAGTCTTCCATCTCCCAGCCGCCACTGCATCTATCACACTCCTTCTCTCACTACTTGATTATGTACTATGGTCCATTTGGCACCATAGTACATAATTACCTTTTAAGAACCTGTATGGCAAAACTATGCAGGGAGCCCTTGCAGGTGACTTCAGACATTGTACAGCAGCGTAGCTTGGAATAGCATCAGCAAGATCAAAGCCTGCATTTGCAATTTTCCTTTAGCCACTATTGTAGCAATTTCACTCCTTTACTAGCTATACTTTCAAATCTATTGATATTTCTAGAGTCAATGATAACTTTAAAAATGGATTTTAATATAAAATACATTTCTATCAAGTGCTGAAAAATAGAATTATTTTTCTCCTAGCATTTTATCTCCAGGCATAGTTTAGGATGCCATTATTTTCCACAGAAAAATCTGTATTTTTAAAACGTTTATGGGAGATGAGGTCAGTAAAATGTTATTGTAACTCCTATTTTGAGGCTATATTGATTGTCTGATGAATAATGTAGATTACATGCTTTATAAAATAGGTGATGATAGTACTAGTATATCTACAGACCTACAGAACAATTCAATTCACTCTAAAATATAATTAGGAAAAAAGTCATTGGCGTGTTTCTCCAATTCATTTTAAAACACATTAATAGTATATGTTAATGGTGTGAACACCAGATAGATATTTATCTTAGCCAATTAAAGACAGCTAGTTGAAGTACCAAGAAAATAAAAAAGTGTCTATACAAAGACACAAATATTAGCTCACATCTCAGTTGCGTATTTATCTGTTTTGCTGGACTTTAGCTATAAAAGACCAGTAGCAAAAAATATTAATATTTTAATGATTGATGGATGATGATTGGCTGAATCACTCATTGGCTTTTCATATCTCTTAGAGACTCCACTGGTAAGCTCATTGTTGCAATGACCTTTAAGGGAAAAAGGGAGTTAAATTTGAGCTTATCTGCTCCTGGGTGGATGCCCTGTGTCTCTGAATGCATGTGAGGACCCACAGAGAATAACTGGTGCATTAGGAAGGCCTAGGTGCCTGCTACCAGCAGACCAGGTCATGGTGATAGGACTTTGAACTGTGTAATATATCCTGGTATAGAAGGCTCAAGTATTTTGAAGTACCCTGCTGTCAGGGTTTTCCTGTCCCATGAAAACCCCAGTGCAGTTCTATACCTCAGTATCGGGTATCTGTTGATCCTATGGACTCTGAAAGTATTTTTTTTAGTAACCTTGGGAGGGGAATCCAGCCTATCATCAGACCTTGGCAGCAAGGCACCTGGCCTGTTATCTGACCTCTGAGGCAGGGCATTTAACCGGCCCCAAGGGATAAAGGGCAAAGAGACACCTAGCCTGTTTTTGGACCCTGATAAAGAAGCACTTGGCCAGTCTTTGGACCCCAGTAGCAGGACTTTCAACCTGCCATGAGATTCCTGAGCATTAACAATTTTGCAGACAGCTTCAAGACTAGGGACTTTCCACGCTATGATATACTACAGCAATAAGAATCCAGCACCCAGGTCTTGGCAGTGGAGAACCTAGCCTGCTGTTGGATCCTGGTGGTGTCTCACTTACTCAGACTCCACACCCTGGTGGCAGGAGGACATCTAGCCAGTTTCTTGATTCTGTCAAAGGGGCACTTAGCCTGATATTGGACCCTGGCAAAGAGGCACTCAATCATTCTACAGACCCCGGGGCAGGACCTTCTTCCTGTCAACAGATCCCAGTAATAGGGCACCATTTTTGAAGAAAATGTCAGAGATAATGACTCTCCACAGTACAATGTACTAAAACAATAAACATCCAGCATTTGCTCTATTAACTTGGACTTTTTTTGTGTAATCATTTCTGCAGATGGTAACCGGGACTCAGCCAGTTAGGACCAGTTGGAGTGTTCTGAGGCTGCTTCTTAAAGGATAAGTTCACCATTAAAAAAAATAAATAAATGCACATTTTCTGCAGGTAAAATAATGTGTATTTATTTATTTATTTCTAAGGAATCTGCAGAGCAATGCACCTGCAATCAGCAGATCGCGGGTACAATCTCAGGCTCCTGCACACTCTCAGCATAGCTGTCTGCTCGTACTTCGTAAGAGCAGCCAGTTATCTGAGAGCAGGAAGGTTAATGGACTACGAGAATGCTTACCAGCACCCTCATAGTTCAATGCGAACTACAAGCCATCAGCTGCAATGGATGATGGTACTTTTAGGCATTTTTTCACAGGAAATCATGAATGAATGATTGGCTACGCCGTTTGAAATTGTTACAGCGGGTGCAGGGAGATGATCCCCTGTCTCATGTCACAGGGAGAGAGGTCCAGGGGTCAGTGTTGCCAACCTCCCGCAGCGTTTTTTACTGGCAGAACATGGAAAATTTACTGGCAGAGCACATTTTTTACTGGCAACCTGAAAATAACAGAACTCCTATTAAAAACGCAGACAATTGATATTTAAACACAACATGGAAACACTGACAATACCCATATCAAGTAATTTGCTTGGTTTACACTTAAAAAGGCAGCACAGCATGACACATTATCAGACCCTGATATTTACAGACAGTTGTAAAAATACCTGATTTTTGCAAACTGTCAGTAAATTGACTGGCAGTTGGCAACCCTGTTACAATGTCCTTTTGAAATGTACAATGAGCACAGTGCCAGAGGCCAAAAACCAGGCACCCAGAAGAGGTCAGGGAAGATGTTAAAGAGTAGCAGGGGATCCAACAGTCCTATTCCAGGAATGAAGGTGAGTATTCTGTGGGCTTCCAAGTTTGTGGAAGCACCTAAGTACCAATACAGCTTTCTAAACAGCTATAGGTAGGGAGCTGTACAACAGTGTTACAGATACTGAGCTATCCCAGACTATTACACAGTACGACACGACGGAAAAATTCACATTTGGTTCGTTT
>BLSH010000574.1:1055443-1069123 GCA_018402905.1 Glandirana rugosa
GCACCCACCGGGCACCTGTAGCTCAGGCGGTGTGGGCGACTAACCGACGGGGCGAACCGGGTGTCACCCAGAAAGGGTGCGACTACATGTTACTACCGCTAAGTGCCCTTGCTCGGTGAGACGTCGTCGTCTTGTTGCCACCCGGCAGCAATTTATCAAAATTTCCTATACAAGTGGAAACATTGTATATGGGTCAAGGTCGTAGACGTCGGAGAGGGGGACGGGGACCGTCACAACGGTTGGCAGGCATAAAAATGCCTGTCGGTCATTTTTGCTCTGACAAAAGGCGGACAGGCATCACGGGCATTAATATGGATTTCACGGTAATTTTAGAGACGGCTGCTGCTGCTGGGAAGGCGGGGAGGGGAGATAACATAAACATTGCATGGCTGAGCACAGCTGACCCGGTCACTGTAATTTTAATGGCACTTTAGGTATAATTACGGGCACTACGGACAGGCGGAAAACAGTCTCGTTTTTACTGGCTGTCCGTAAAAATACGGACGGTTGGCAACACTGCCAGGGGCAGGGGGAGAGGCTGCAGATGCTGGAACTGGGTATATGTTACAAAGGTGAACATATCCTTTAAAACTATTTAACGACGGCCCACCGTTGTTCTGCTGCTGCAGAGTGGCTCGTTCCCGTGAATCGCCATCATTGTACATCAGCGTGGGAAAGACCCACTGTGGGCCAAGCGGGGCAGCCAATCAGCGGGTGTGGCGGACTCGATGTCCACGGGCCACCCACGATCGTTCCCCGCAGTGACAGAACAGGGATCTGCCAGTGTAAACAAAGCAGATCCCCGTTCTGACAGGGGAGTTGAGCGAGATTGTCTATTTCCAGTTAATGGGAACAGCGATCTTTCTCCTCCACTAGTCAGCCCAGCCCCCATACAGTTAGAAACACCTAGCAGGGAACACAGTTAACCCCAGTTAACCCCATGATCACCAGTAGTGTTAATCCCTGCCCTGCCAGTGACATTTATACAGTAATCAGTGCATTTTTATAGCACTGATTACTGTATAAATGACAGTGGCCCCAAAAAAAGTGCAATTGTCAGTTAAAGCGGTGCAGTGCCGTATTGCAAAAAATGGCCTGGTCAGGAAGTGGATAAATCATTCCGGGGCTGAAGTGGTTAAAAGAGGGGCACTGTCAGGAGTGTGTAGAAAAGCCACAATACCTACTTGTGGTACTGTGGTCCCATGTCTTGATTTGGATAATTCTAGTTTCTAGCAGCATGTGTGTTTCAGCAGCAGCACAGCATTGCAAGTAATCGTAACCCGATGATGGCTGCTGAAAGGCTGTTTAGCCCCTCTTCTGTAATCAGCAAGTGCCTCAGCATTGTGCTTATGTAGCCTTTCTAGTTGACCTTTGATCTATAGTACATCTCTTGTCCCTACAATTTTCTCTGCCATCCTGCCTCCTTGTCTAAACTTTCTTTGCTGTACTTCCCATTGCTTGTTCCCTTGAGATTATTTGTACATAGTCTGTAGGTAGTTACTTGGTTCACTTGCTCACACGATTTGCTTTATACAGTGGGTAAAATACTTTTGTGAGATACTGTATATAGAGCGGGTAGAATAAGTATTGAACACATCACCATTTTCCTTGTAAATAGATTTCTAAAGATGCTAGTAACATGAAATTTTCACCACATGTTGGTACCAAACCCATGCAATCCATACATACAAAGAAACCAAAACAGATAAGTTCAGAAATTAAGTTATATGTAAGAAAGGGAGGTGCTAAAAGCCATCAAAAGCCATGTCACCAGCTGAAATCTATCAGTAATTAGAAAGCAATCCTGCCCTTTGTCAGTGCAAATTAATATCAGCTGGTTCAGTCTCAACTGATGGCCTATAAAAAGGTGTCTCATTACCAAGGTGTCACACAAGAAACATCTCATGATGGGTAAAATCAAAGAGCTCTCTCGAGACATTTGCAACCTTATTGTTGCAAAAAATACTGATGCCATTGGTTACAGAAGGATTTCTTAACTTCGGAATGTTCCAGTGAGCACTGTTGAGGCCATTTCTGACAGAGGAGTGAAAATAATTATCAGAACAGTTGTCCAAGAGCCAAGGACCACTTGTGGAGAGCTTCAGAAAGACCTGGAATTAGCATGTACAATTGTTTCAACTCAACCGCCATGGCCTGTATGCATGCTCACTACGCAAGACTCCAATGCTGAACAAAAGCATATTGAAGCCTGTGAAATACTGACAAGACAAGCCTTTGAAATAATGGGAGAATATATTCTTGTCAGATGAAACCGAAATTGAACTCTTTGGATGCCATAATACACACCATGTTTGGAGGTCAAATGGCACTGCAAATCACCCCAATAACACCATACCAACTGTGAAGTTTGGAGTTGGGGACATCATGGTGTGGGGCTGTTTTTCAGCATACGGTTAATGGAAAAATGGAGCGCTGATACATCCAAATTGTTCACCGTGATTATTCCAACCTCAGTGCCAATGTCCATAAATCAGAAAATATTGGAACAAATGAAAAATAAGTGGCAACATAACATATAAAGTTCACACAAAAAGTCCTCCACCACTAAGGAAGATGTGGATGATGATTCCAGTAAGTAGTAATGCACCCGCATGCACTGTGCACCTTCACCAATTATATAAGGGTACTCTTACCAACAGTAAGAAGTATGTACGCGTGAAACATATGATCACCAAAGACGTATCTGATGGACCTCAAGCACATCCAGGATAACGAACCACCATCCAGAACCACGTGATGTATGTTCAGAGGGGCTCCAATAACGGGTAATTCTCATGACAGTTTCAACGTGCTGAATGACGTATCGGTATGGATGTCAAGTCACTTCCTCAAACTCGAGTTTTACTGTTGGTAAGAGTACCCTTATATAATTGGTGAAGGTGCACAGTGCATGCGGGTGCATTACTACTTACTGGAATCATCATCCACATCTTCCTTAGTGGTGAAGGACTTTTTGTGTGAACTTTATATGTTATGTTGCCACTTATTTTTCATTTGTTCCAATATTTTTTGATTTTTGATTTATGGACATTGACACTGAGGTTGGAATAATCACAGTGAACAATTTGGATGTATCAGCACTGCACTTTTAATTTATCGGTTTACTCAGACAATTTGGGAGGGTTATTCGTGTCAGCAGCTTCACATTTATTTTTTCACATTTGTTAGCGCAATATTTTTTATTTCCCTTGAATGGAAAAATGTACCAAGACTTTCTTGATAAAGATCTGCTGCCATCTACCAGGATGATGAGAATGAAACAAGGGTGGGCATTTCATCAAGACAATGATCCCAAACACAAAGCCAAGGAAACGCTGAATTGGTTTTAAAAAAAAAGAAAATAAAGCTACTAGAATGGCCAAGCCAATGACCGGACTTGAATCCAATAGAAAATCTATGGAAAGAACTAAAGATCAGAGTTCATAGAAGAGGCCCATGGAACCTTCAAGATTTGAAGACTGTGTGGAAGAATGGGCCAAATCACACCTGGGCAACGTATGTGACTAGTTTCTTCATTCAGGAGGCATCTTGAAGCTGTCAATACCAGCAAAGGATTTTGTACGAAGTATTAAATACATTTCAGTCAGCGTGTTCAATACTTTTTCCCTGTGTCATTCCATTTTATTACAGATAACTTCATTTCTGAACATATTTATTTTGGTGTCTTTGTATATATGGATTACATGGGATGCTACTGACATGTTATGAAAATGTAATGTCAATAGCACCTTTAGAAATATATTTACCTAGAAAAATGGTGACTTATTCTTGAATGATAGTTCTTTAGTGAAGTAACCCATAACAACCTATCAAAATTCTTTTTCCACTGGCCTGACTTCAAGAGTGGAATCTGATTGATTAATATTGTGGTTACTAAACCTAAGAGTTGGCACATAAGACTAAGAAGTCTTTTAAGGTTGTAAAACTCTAGTGATACTAAAGGTACTTTTTTGTGTTAAAATAAAAAAACAAAGTAATACCCGCTCTGTGCAACGATATTGCACAGAGCAGTTCCTTCTTGCCTCTTTGGTGGTCGTCCGCCTTCTTCCTTCAAACGCCTCATAGCAGACCAGCTGCTAAGGGGACACCTGTGTGGTCATGCTCCTGATTCACGCTCTGTGTGTCCATAGAAACACCCAGTGACTGTAAGCTACACCCCCTCCTCACAGAAGTTTGACTGACAGCAGCAGGAGCCTATAGCTTCCGCTGCCCTCAGTGTCCCCTGTGAGACCAGGGGGATAGGAGAGCAGTGCTGCAGCTTGGAGAGCACTGGAATGGTGATAGGAGTCAGCTAAGTGTTTGGGGAGTTTTTCACCTTAATGCAGAGAATGCAAATTTGACTTTAGAATCACATTAAATGAAACTAGTGGACCCAAAGGTCATTCAAGTATATTTGGAATTTTGCAGCAGTGTTGTCCCCATGCTACCTCTACAGGTAAGGGATTCCTACAGTATGTGTGGGCTAGGACTATGGATATTTCAAAGACAAAAGTAAAAATATGGGGCCTAATGCAAGCTGAGAACTGTCAGTATATATGGTATGCCTCAATTAAGGGTACATTGGCGTCACAACTGTAGGCAAGGGCATTAAAAATGCAGGTTCCTATCTTTAGATTAAATGAGCACAGTGGTTGAGCGATATGTTGTCAATCTTCCATAATTGCTTTAAAGAAAACTGTAATTCTGTATTTATTTAAAGAACCAGAAATCACTACACTCTCAGCTTTAGACATTTTAAACTGTATTTCCTAGCTTTATATAATGGATATTTGAATTTTAAAAGTGCCATCCAGAAAAACATGAACATTTTGCATGTTAACTTACTTGGGGGATTGTTCTGCTCCACACAGGCTTTTGTTTGCTTCAGGCAGGTTTTGTGTTTCCCTACAATGTAATACTCAAATGTAAAACCCAGCAGGTCAAATGCAAGTCAAATGGCAACCGCAGATCAAATGCACCTGTCAATAAATTTTTATTTTAAACAGATGCCATCGACACAAGCCCAAAGGCTGTTGACACAAGACTTAACTATACCTTTGGCATTATCTTGAGCAGCTAGCTGCCTCGTGCACTAAGTGTCTTTATCTGCTGATATTGATGAGCTCAGGCATGTTCAGATCCTAGTCCGAGCCCACCAGAAAAGCTCTTACCTGTACCAGGCCAATCATCTGCTGTGAGGGCATTCCCTACCCTTCATCTGCATGTATACAATGGGTGTGTATACATGTGGCTGCTGGGAGGGGAATGCAATGGCTGCTTATGATTGGCCCACTACCGTTACAACCTTATGGCCGGCTTGCTTAGGTGGGTTTTGACTAGGATCCAAACATGTATGAGCTCATCCATATCTGCAGGTATGCTGATCTACAGAATTTGAGCATATGAAACAGTAGGCAAACTCTGGCTTTTGTAGTTGCAGAAAGGGAGGTGATACAACAGAATCACATGACCAGAGGTTGTAATCCTAAACCAAAAATACTGTGAAAAGCTTGGGAAATCTGGCAGTTGGTTATAAAAAGATTATTCAACGATTACTTTTTTTAGAGGACATTTTTTTTACTGTAGCAGAAACTACATGAGGAGGTAAAGGGACTTACAGTTCTCTAAAAGTATCCTTTTTTAGTGCTTAGCTTTACTCCAATATAAAAGAGATATTCTTGTTTTCAATGTACTAACCTCACATTGGGGAGATAACCTCACCTGTGATACCTGTACAAAAAATGGGGATAGCTGCTGTAATGAAGACTTGGACAATAATAAAAACTTTGCCAGATGTTTTAAGCCTACCTGACAGCTTGTTTTATGTCTGTTTGCACATGGAGCTTGCTAATAAAAGCTGATAGGAGCTGTCTTACTTTACAATAGATTCATAGTTCTAATATTTAAGCCTGGCGCACACTATTCTATATAATCATATATTATTTTTTAAAAAAAAAACCTGTCAGCTCCGGACAGACCGACATACTCAAGGGCCGAATATCGGCTGTTTGTTTTTGAACCGGCAAATGTCTCCCGACATTCAGCCCGTGTGTCGGGAGACACATCACAGCTCTTGGGTAGGGAAGAAAACCTGAATTTTCTCTGCTGAAGTTAAATTAGGGTTGCCACCTGTCCGGGATTCACCCGGACAGTTCGAGTTTGGACCCATGCATCCGGGTTTCAGACCTCCTGAAACCCAGACACATTATTCAGACCGGACTATGGCTTCTCAGCAGGGTTGCTGGCTGCAGTTGTGTAAGCCGAGAATGTCTGTTACACTTTCTTTCTCACTGCCCAAAGCCAGCACTAACAGTCCCCTCACACACAGATCTACTCCTCTTCCTCCATCCCCTATCCCTCTGTGTCTGCCCAGACTCCAATCCCTGTGCCTCAGAAAAGGAAAGTGGGGGCCAGAAATTTGAAGCTCAGCAGCCTCAAATACATCTGGATGAGAGGTGCTGACCACCAAGGGGTGAGTGAGTCTGCAGATGTAAAGGGGAATTCTGTGGATTCAGATGTAAAAGGGGAACTCTGTGGACTCAGATGTAGAGGGGGACTCTTGTGATTAACGTCATAGGATTAGAAATGCTATTTAATTGCAATATATATGTATAGTTTATACTATAAAAAAATAGCTGTGTGCCTCTAAAGTGTTTGGGTTTGACTTGAAGAAAAGGTGGTAACCCTAAGTTAAATAACAATTACAGGTCTTGTCCTTCCCCCCAGTCTGTGACTAGACAGTGAAAGGTAGAGTAGAGCCGGGTATACATGCATAGTTAAAGTTACAGATGCCTGCATCGACACAGGCAATATTGATGCATCGATCTCTGTAGGCAGTGGTAATGGCACAGAATGACCTTAGCCTTTAGTTATTCTGAACGTCTATAGGCCAAGATCATTCTGCTCCTGAGCTGCCATCACTGCATACACATCGTTGATACTTTCATCTCCCCAGGTCCTGAATGAGTCATTCACTAGACCAACTTTTATCAATCTTTTTAACATGGGGGGAACCCTTGAAATACATTTCTGGGATCACTGAACCCCTACTGTGCCTAAGGCCTCATGCACACAGGGAGTCTGTTTAGCCCTTCTGAACGCCTTTTCTCCTGGCACGGATAGGCATGTTAGATGTGTTTAGGGCTTCTAGCATTTTTTAGGCGCTTCTAGTATTTTTTTTTGCTCCTTAGCTCTTCTCCTGATCGCACCTTTTGTGTTTTTTTCAGTCTGTAAATGCTCCACTTCTAATATGCCTGTAAATGCCAATGTGCGCCTGGACACATCAGCTTACATAGAGGTTCTTTTACAGACTGATAAGAAAAATGCCAAATGCCTGTAAAAGCAGCATTTTTAAAGCCCTGTGTGCTGTGTGCATGAGGCCTCAGTGTGATGGTTACTAGGAAGAATGTTCCTTACATTTGTGGTTAAGGTTGCTGTTAGAAACCACAGGGCCCCATACAACCCCCCCCCCCAAATAAACACAGTTTACTATGGTTCAGATATGAATTGACACAGTGAATGATTGGTACCGATCACTCATTGTGTTCATTCAAGAAAGGAAGGTAAATGTGACATATATATTGGACCCTTCCTCCACTCTCCATCCTGAAGGATCCTATTGTGTCCTTGTAGCTGACAGTGGGAAGGAGAGGAGAGAAGCCGGAAGCATGTTGGAAGGGGGGCACACAGGGGGGCCTGGGCAGCAGGGGGAAACGTATGGTGCACAGGGAGGGTGATTGGTACAGCAGGGGAGTGATTACTAGAACCAATTCCCTGTATGGCTCTCTCTGCAGCAGCTCCCTCCCCCATGCCTATCACACTCCCTACCTACATCTGATTCACCCAGCTGCCTGGGCCCCGTACAGGAGGAGAATTCCCTCTTACAAAAGATTGTTGTAGTCAGTGATTACTCATCTGAGAGGCAGAGGTTGATCATTGCTCAAGGAACCCTTAGAAGCTTCCTATACAGCGGCGGCTGGTGTATGAGGGGCGCTTGGGCGCCGCCTCCCCGCTGGATAAAGAAAAAAAAAGTCAGCCCGGCCCCCCTGCAGGTGACAGCGGTACATTGACTTTCTTTTTTTTTTTCTTTTGGCTACTTGGCTGTCACCTGACATCCTAGTAGTGAGCCGATTGGTCAGCCATTAAAGTCTATGTGTGTGCGCTGAACAGGCGCACACACACAGTCTGATTGGCTGCCCTGAGCCTGTGGCTCAATGTGATTGGATGCGGTTGCCGGGGGCGGGTCACTGCGGCGGCCGACGTGACTCCCGCTCCCACAGAGACCCTGACCAGTGACTGACCGACGATGGGGACACAGCCGCTCTCCATATGCCGATCTCTGCAGAGACTCAGCCCACTTCTCCGCATGCCGAACTCTGCAACACTCCTGTCTATTAGGTGGGGTAAGTGCGGGACTTGTCCTGACTTCAGGGGGGTCTCTGCAAAACTGCTCCACCTGTGATACTGGCTGCAAAACTGCCCCGACCTGTGTCACTAGCTGCAAAAGTGCCCCCACCTGTGATACTGGCTGCAGAAGTGCCCCACCTGTGTCACTGGCTGCAAAAGTGCCCCCACTTGTGATACTGGCTGCAAAAGTGCCCCCACCTGTGTCACTGGCTGAAAAAGTGCCCCGCCTGTGTCTCTGGCTGCAAAAGTGCTCCCTACCTGTGATACTGGCTGCAAAAGTGCCCCCACCTGTGTCACTGGCTGCAAAAGTTCCCCCACCTGTGATACTGGCTGCAAAAGTGCCCCCACCTGTATCACTGGCTGCAAAAGTACCCCACCTGTGTCACTGGCTGAAAAAGTGCCCCCACCTGTGTCACTGGCTGCAAAAGTGCCCCCACCTGTGTCACTGGCTGCAAAAGTGCCCCCACCTATGATACTGGCTGCAAAGTGCCCCATCTGTGTTATTGGCTTCAAAAGTGCCCCCACCTGTGTCACTGGCTGCAAAAGTACCCCCACCTGTGTTATTGGCTGCAAAAGTGCCCCCACCTGTGTTATTAGCTGCAAAAGTACCCCACCTGTGTTATTGGCTGCAAAAGTGGGGCTTATTAGAAGTAGGAGAGGTAAAAAAGGAAGGGCGCAGCCTTGCGCCCCCCATCCTAAAACTTCACCAGCCACCACTGCTCCTATAGGAACCCTGGTTGAGAAAGGCTGCAATAGACAGTAGCTACTGAAGGTCAAGGTCATATTGTAAGTGAGTAATTCAGGGTGGCTGGGTGGAAGATCTAAACATCAACAAAGTATAAGACCCTGTACAGTTAGTACTGTGTCCTGTGATGCTGAGCTGTATACTGTGTCCTGTGATGCTGAGCTGTATACTGTGTCCTGTGATGCTGAGCTGTATAATATGCCCTGTGATGCTGAGCTGTATACTGTGTCCTGTGATGCTGAGCTGTATACTGTGTCCTGTGATGCTGAGCTGTATACTATGCCCTGTGATGCTGAGCTGTATACTGTGTCCTGTGATGCTGAGCTGTATACGGTGTCCTGTGATGCTGAGCTGTGTACTCCTGACACAATATTTGGAATACAGGGTACGGAGTGGGTGGATTCTATAAGGGGTGGGGCTTATTAGAAGTAGGAGAGGTAAAAAAGGAATGGCGCAGCCTTGCGCCCCTCATCCTAAAACTTCACCAGCCACCACTGCTCCTATAGGAACCCTGGTTGAGAAAGGCTGCAATAGACAGTAGCTACTGAAGGTCAAGGTCATATTGTAAGTGATTAATTCAGGGTGGCTGGGTGGAAGATCTAAACATCAACAAAGTGTAAGACCCTGTACAGTTAGTACAGCGTGTACAGTATGTCCGCATGAGTTGAGATAAACTACTAAACTGTTTTTTTTTTATGTCAGCAAGATCCTGTATACATTTCAGCGATACACCCTTAATGATTTATTAATCATTATTTTGTCTCTGTTAAATCTACCAGATGTTAAACTTTAACCCATACCATCAGCTTTGTAGCAGCACAAAATAAACATTTATTTCCTTTTCTTATTTCCCTCCAGAAATAGGAGCAACAATTTTTGATTCTGAACTTTGCCTTTTTTTTGTTGTTCTTCAGTTTACTAATGCTGCTAAGTACTTATATGTAAATGGAACTGACATTCTAATTTCACTCTCAAGTTCCATAAATCTGTGTTTGGGAACACTGTTATATCTGTTCTCTGAAATTAAATAATAGATCACACTTCATGGTTTTGCATTTGTGTATTAAAGGCAAATTCCTCCTGGACTATGGAAATCGTTGCAATATAACTAATCATTATGACTTGAAAAACAGGAGATACACGGATAAAATGTATTCCAGTATGTAGTGAATCAATAAAACATCCTCATAGTTGCAGATTGCTATATTACTGCAATGAAAAGATTGTTTGTTTCTGCTGTTCATGGTTTTTAGAACTCAAGGGTGAGGGGAATCTATAAGGTGGATTGGGAATTGTTGGCCAATAAACTAGAGATGAGAGTGACACTGGGAGTACTACTACCAGTGGTGTATTTAGGTTTTGTGCTGCCCTAGGCCTGACTAAACTCATGCACCCCCTTAATTTAAATATGAGCCACCCTTTCCTGTCAAGGCCACACCCTGACATTTCCTAGTGTGGACAAAGTTCTGAGGGCCTTGGGGGGATTGGAATGGATTTCCTTACGAGATTTCCTCACACTTCCTGTTTGGCTATTGGGCAGCACAACAACTCATTGGTTGGGGCCCGCCACCTAGGCCCCTTGGGACGCCCAGATTCCCTACATTTGTATGGGCTGTCCCCCTCTGATGGGTGCCTACTGGTATTATCATACCGGCAGCAAGTGCAGTCGCTTTATGGGGGTGCCAGACCGGTTTGTCTCCCTGCCCAGTCTACCCCATAACACTAAAAATGTAGTGCAAGCCAGTGGGGACTCTTTTTGTGCTGCCCCCCGCAAAGTGCCGCCCTAGGCCTGGGCCTTGTTGGCCTAGGCCAAGATACAGCATTGACTACTACTACAGATTAGTAGTAGTATTTAAAACTGAGACTTGCTTATTTTGATCAGTGGTAGGCTGTGCTTGAAGCTGTTGTCCTGTGAGCCACCTGTCACGGATGCACACAAGTTTAAGGTTCGACATGTTGGGTATCTATTTACTCGGTGCAACATTAGGCAAAAAATCCCCTATGTGATGATTTTTAGGTGACAGGTTCTCTTTAATGAGACATGCAGGGTCTAAACCACCCTACATGTCTCCCCTTGGATCCACTGGATGTATTACAATGCACATCGCAAAACATCCCTTCCCGGCTCTGCTAGCCAGGGTAAGTGATGTCATACAGGGCCCTTTCTGGGTCACCAACAAGAAGGGGAGGAGAGCGGATGTGTGTCCACTGTTATCCATCCCCTCCACCTGCTGGCACCTGCCATGTCTGGAATACGTGGTGGGGGCACGCGCGTGCAGTGGGGACTCTAGCTTTCATATTTAGGGGGGGGCACATGGGGGGACAGGGACAAAAGTAGGGGGGCCAACCATAAAACGCAATTTTATATTAATATATATATATATATATATATATATATATATAAATATTTATCTTTTTATTTTTTTCAAGAATACTATGCACTCCAGAGGTCTTGTTACACATTCACCTTTGTTTTATTTGTGCAGTGGTATCCTTTTGCAGTGAACCGCAATAAAAAATAAAGTAAAGTAAAACCTTGGATTGCGAGAATAATTAATTCCTGAGACATGCTTGTAATCTAAAGCACTCGTATATAAATTTCAATTATTATTGCCAGTACACAGGTATTGTAGCCAGAACACAGGTATAGTAGCCATTACACAGGGACAGGGAGCCATTACACAGGTATTGTAGCCATTACACAGGGGACAGTGACTCAGCCATTACACATGTATTGTAGCCAGAACACAGGTATTGTAGCCAGAACACAGGGGACAGGGATTCAGCCATTACACAGGTATTGTAGCCAGAACACAGGGGACAGGGATTCAGCCATTACACAGGTATTGTAGCCATTGCACAGGTATTGTAGCCATTACACAGGTATTGTAGCCAGAACACAGGTATTGTAGTCATTACACAGGGGACAGTGACTCAGCCATTACACAGGTATTGTAGCCATTACACAGGTATTGTAGTCATTACACAGGGGACAGGGATTCAGCCATTACACATGTATTGTAGCCATAATTTTTTTCCCCCTTTTTTTCTCCACATATTCATCCTGGAAGTTCCAATAATAGGCCCACCAGAGTGTGCAGACAGAAGAGTTTGGATCCACCTGCCTTACCATCTTTACCTTCTGGGAGGTGAAGACACCAGTTTAAAGCAATCTGTGGAGGCCAGGAGCTAACCCCTGTGGTGAGATAATCACACAAGCCTGCTAGACCCCCCAGTCGTATGACTGCGAGGGTCCAACTGATCCGGTAAGGGTCCATCTTTTCTACTAATAACCTTGCTGTTTGGGAAGAGTTTACCTTTGATCCATTTGATTGCATCTACCCCTGCACGTTTTCCACTTTCTTTGATCGTTCACATTGAAAGTGTGAACTTTACATCACAAGATTTCTACATTAATATTTTTGTTGGACACTGTTTTAAGTTTGAAGCACTGGACTTTTTTGTGGATTACCAATCCTAACCAAGATTAATTTGTATGATGGCACTTTCACTGTAACACGTTTATTTTTAGCGCTGCTCTTTTATCTTATATGTTCCTTTAGCATTACATGGTCTAATGCAGTGTATGCTGCTCTGTCCCCCATTTGCACATTAGTTCCCCCTTTGTTTTATCCATTACACAGGTATTGTAGCCAGAACACGGGGGACAGGGATTCAGCCATTACACAGGTATTGTAGCCATTACACAGGTATTGCAGCCAGAACATAGGGGACAGGGATTCAGCCATTACACATGTATTGTAGCCATTACACAGGTATTGTAGCCAGAACATAGGGGACAGGGATTCAGCCATTACACAGGTATTGTAGCCAGAACACAGGGGACAGGGATTCAGCCATTACACAGGTATTGTAGCCATTACACAGGTATTGTAGCCAGAACATAGGGGACAGGGATTCAGACATTACACATGTATTGTAGCCAGAACACAGGTATTGTAGCCAGAACACAATTATTGAATTCAGAACACAGGGGACAGGGACTCACCCATTACACATGTATTGTGGCCAGAACACAGGTATTGCAGCCAGAACACAGGGGACAGGGATTCAGCCATTACACATGTATTGTAGCCAGAACCAGGGGCGTCGCCAGGGGGTGGCTATGGGGGCTGGAGCCCCGAGTCCCACGCCCTCAGCCCCGAGCCTCCCGAGGGGCCCTTAATGGCGGCGTCAGGTCACCCGCCCGTCGGGCGGGAGACCTGACTGAAGCCGCATGCGAGCGGCTTGATAGAGCCGCGAGCAGGCGAGCGGCTTGATAGAGCCGCGAGCGGGCGGCTCTACAGAGCCGCCGAGTGGCTGCTTTCAGCCGCCGTGCGGCTACATTCAAACCCAAGAGAGAGAGGGGCGGGCGAGCAGAGATGACATCATCTCTCTGCCCGCCCGCATCACTGCTATCCCTCCCTCTCTCTCCACAGTGCTGCCGACTCGCATGGCGGCGGGGGGGAGGGGGAACGAGGAGGCGGAGCGGGATGGATGGAGCGGGGGGGGTGGATAAATGGAGCTGT
>BLSH010000574.1:1104380-1144744 GCA_018402905.1 Glandirana rugosa
CCCTAAGATTCATTAAAAGATCGTTTTTTTTACTAAAATTGAGCATTTATGGTTTAGAGTCTTTCTCCGAGTCTTGAATTCACATCACAACTCGCTTGGGCCTGAGTTAAAATCATTTTTTTTGCTAGAAAATTACTTAGAATCCCCAAACATTTTATATATATATATATATATATATATATATATATATTTTACAAACCCCTATTATATATATATATATATATATATATATATATATATTTTTTTTTTTTTCTAACACCCTAGAGAATAAAATGGAGGACGTTGCAATACTTTGTCACAATGCATTTGCGCAGCGGTCTTAAAAGCGCAATTATTTGGGAAAAAATTCACTTTTCTTAATGAAAAAATAAGACAACAGTAAAGTTAGCCCAATTTTCTTCTGTATTGGGAAAGATAATGTCACGCTGAGTAAATTGATACCCAACATGTCATGCTTCAAAATTGCGCCCGCTTATGGAATGGCGACAAACTTTGGCACTTAAAAATCTCCATCGGTGAACTTTAAAAATTTCTACAGGTCACAGTTTAGAGTTACAGAGGAGGTCTAGTGCTAGAATTATTGCGCTCACTCTTATGATCGCAGCGATACCTCACATGTGTGGTTTGAACACCATTATCATATGCGGGCAGGACTCACGTATGTGTTCGCTTCTGCGCGTGAGCTCGGTGGGACAGGGTGCTTTAAAAAATTTTTTTCTTATTTATTCTACTTGTTATTTTTTATTTTTACATTGTCCTTAAAAAAAATTGGGTCACTTTTATTCCTATTACAAGGAATGTAAACATTCCTTGTAATGGAAAAAAAGCATGACAGGACCTCTTAAATATGATATCGGGGTAAAAAAGGCCTCAGATCTCATATTTACACTAAGATGAAATAAAAAAAAAAATGACACTTGGAAAAAAAAATTGTCTCCTTTAAGAGCACTGGGCGGAAGTGACGTTTGACATCGCTTCCGCCCTTCAATGCCATGGAACTATCTGATCCAACGCCATGGAGCTATCTTACAACGGTATTCCACGTCAAAGTACCGACGTACAACATCAGCGGACAGTTGGTAAGTGGTTAAAGTGATTGTAAAGTCTCTCTTTTTTCTTTTTAATAACAAACATGTTATACTTACCTCCTCTGTTTCAGCCCTGATCCTCCTCTTCTCGGGTCCCTCTTCACTGCTCACTGCTCCTGGCCCTTCCCTCCTGTCGAGTACCCCCACAGCAAGCAACTTGCTATGGGGGCACCCGAGCAAAGCTGCATTCAGGCATGGAGCTGCGGTCCGCCCCCCCCTCTCGATTGGCTGACTGACTTTGATTGACAGCAGCAGGAGCAATGGCGCTGTTGTTGTGTCTCAGCCAATCAGGAGGGACAGTCCCAGATGGCCGAGGGACTCGTAGAAATTGCTGGAGAGAGAGGGGACTCAGGTAAGTATGAGGGGGTGCTGGGGCGACTGCTGCACACAGAAGGCTTTTTATCTTAATGCATAGAATGCATTAAAGTGGATGTAAACCCGATTCATGAAATTTGAGCTGGACGCATATATCTGCAGAGTTGTTTTATCTCTCTTCAAAGCATTGTGTCCTGTAGCTCTGTCCTGCTCCGTTCCTCTGTTATTAGCCTGATAACTTTGACAAGTTCGCTGAGACCCGGAGATAGAAGTGTGTGCCAGAGGAGGTTGCTATAAATAGATTAGCAGACTGCTAAACTATACACAGGCAACCTCTGCATGTGTGGGGAGGGGGTGTGTGCCTTTGCGCCAATCAGCTGTCTCACAGTGTCTAGCAATGATCCCCTCCTACAGGCGCACTTTCTAAACAGTATATAAATGTGAAGACAGCAGATATACATGTAAAATGTATATATGGAGATTTTTTTCATCTCTGTGTAACAACTGAGGCTGTTCACTTCACTGGGTATATGGATGGTTTACATACACTTTAAGATAAAAAAACGTTCTGCCTTTACAACCCCTTTAAATATCTAATAATGATAATGTCAGGCATAACGTTTTTTTAAACCCAAACAACTAAGCCAAATATATTGTTGCACACATTCCTGTAATGCTTAACCACCTGAATCCCCAGGGCTATTTTACAACAGCACTGGGAGCCATTGGCTCCTACGAATCCTGGCTGGGTTTCTGGCTGGAACTGCTGGCTTTCATTGACAGCTGGCATTCAGCACTAAGCTCAGTGTCTGAAGCAATCCCTGGGCTTCCAATGCTCTTATAGATTGCTCCATAGGAAATCATTGTAGAAGAGGTTGTAAACAATATGCTTGCAGCTATTGCAACTTTGTCCAGTCTCTTCTTACAGCAGTAGATCCTTACTATAGTAATTATTCCTGGCTGATTGTAACCTGCAATAGATCACTATTCGGGCTCATTCATATTTACTTTACTCTTTGAAAAGCAATCCATCTTTGGATTGCTCTTCAGTGAGCAATTGACTGGCAGTGAGGAGGCGAAGAAAAGCAAAAGCAACGCCTTGAAGCCCACAACCACGTGTGTTGTCCAAATTGGGCCCAATTTGCCATTTTCCCTCCCCGGTGTCATGTGACTCATTAGTGTTACAAGGTCTCAGATGTGAATGGGGAGCATGTGTATTAAATTTGTTGTTATCGCTCTCACTCTCTCATACTGGTCACTGGAAGTTCAACATGGCAACTCATGGCAAAGAACTCTGAGGATTTAAAAAAAAAAAAAAAAAGAATTGTTGCGCTACATAAAGATGGCCTAGGATATAAGAAGATTGCCAAGACCTTGAAACTGGCCAGCAGTCTACAGTGGTTTAACAGGACAGGTTCCACTCAAAACAGGTCTCGCCATGGTCAACCAAACAAGTTGAGTGCATGTGCTCAGAGTCCTATTCAGAGGATGTTTTTGGGAAATAGACGAATGAGTGCCGCCGGAATTGCTTCAGAGATTGTAGGGGGGGGGGTGTCAGCCTGTCAGTTCTCAGACCATACGCCACACACTGCATCAAATTGGTCCGCATGGCTGTCGTCCCAGAAGGAAGTATCTTCTAAAGATGATGCACAAGACAAGCAGACTAAGGACATGGATTACTGGAACCATGTCCTGTGGTTTCATGAGACCAAGATAAACTTATTTGGTTCAGATGGTGTCAAGCGTATATGTCGGCAACCAGGTGAGGAGTACAAAGGCAAGTGTGTCTTGCCTACAGTCAAGCATGGTGGTGGGAGTGTCATGGTCTGGGGCTGCATAAGTGCTGCCGGCACTGGGGAGCTACAGTTCATTGAGGGAACCATGAATGCCAACATGTATTGTGACATACTGAAGCAGAGCATGATCCCCTCCCTTCAGAGACTGGGCTGCAGGGCAGTATTTTAACGTGATAACGACCCCAAACACAACTCCAAAATGACCACTGCCTTGCTAAAGAAGCTGAGGGTAAAGGTGATGGACTAGCCAAGCATGTCTCCAGACCTAAACCCTATTGAGCATCTGTGGGAAGGTGGAGGAGCGCAAGGCCTCTAACATCCACCAGCTTTGTGATGTCATCACGGAGGAGTGTAAGTGGACTCCAGTGGCAACCTATGAAGCTCTGGTGAACTCTATGCCCAAGAAGGTTAAGGCAGTGCTGGATAATAATGGTGGCCACTAAAATATTGACACTTTGGGCTCAATTTGGACATTTTCACTTAGGGGTGTACTTACTTTTGTTGCCAGCGGTTTAGACATTAATGGCTGTGTGTCAAGTTATTTTGAGGGGACAGCAAATGTACACTGTTATACAAGCTGTACACTCACTACTTTACATTGTAGCAAAGTGTCATATCCTCAGTGTTGTCACATGCAAAGATAGAATAAAATATTTACAAAAATGTGAAGGGTGTACTCACTTTTGTGAGACACTTTATATATATATATATATATATACTGTGCATATATTTATATATATATATATATATATATATATATATATATATATATATATATACACACACAGTTGTGCTCAAAAGTTTGCATACCCTGGCAGAAGTTGTGAAATTTTAGCATTTATATTGAAAATAGGACTAATCATGCCAAAAAAAATGTCTTTTATTCAAGGATAGTGATCAGCCATTTATTATCACATGTTTTTTGGCTCCTTTTAAAATAATAATGATTACAAAAATCACCCAAATGGCCCTGATGAAAAGTTTACATACACTGGAATGTTTAGCCTTGGTACAAACACAGAAGGTGGCACACACAGGTTAAAATGGCTATTAAAAGTTAATTTCCCACATGTGTGGCTTTTTAAATCGCAATTAGTGTTGTGTACAAATAGTCAATGAGTTTGTTAGCTCTCACATGGATTCGCTAAGCAGGCTAGATACTAAGCTATGGGGAGCAGAAAAGAACAGTCAAAAGACCTGCATAACAAGGTAATGAAACTTTACAAAGATGGAAAAGGATATAAAAAGATATCCAAAGCCTTGAATATGCCAGTCAGTACTGTTCAATCATTTAATAAGAAGTGGAAAATTTGGGGATCTCTTGATAGCAAGCCAAGGTCAGGTAGATCAAGAAAGATTTCAGCCAAACTGCCACAGGAATTGTTCGGGAAACAAAGAAAACCCCACAGTTAACCTCAGGTGAAATACAGGCTGCTCTGGAAAAAGATGGTGTGTTTGTTTCTAAGGAGCACAATACGATGATACTTGAACAAAAAAGAGCTGCATGGCTAAGTTGCCAGAAAGAAGCCTTTACTGCACAAGTTCCACAAAAAAGCCTGATTTCAATATGCCCAGCAAAACCTTGACATGCCTCATTGGGCTTTTTTGTGGCATTGGCTCATTAAAGGCTTCCTTCTGGCAGCTCAGCCATGCAGCTCTTTTTTGTTCAAGTATCGTTGAATTGTGCTCCTTAAAAACAACCACACCATATTTTTGGAGAGCAGCCTGTATTTCTCCTGAGGTTACCGGTGGGTTTTTCTTTGTATCCTGGGCAATTCTTCCGCCAGTTGTGGCTGCAATCTTTCTTGGTCTACCTGACCTTGGCTTGGTATCAAAAGAGGCCCGAATTTTCCACTTCTTTATAAGGAATTAAATAGTACTGACTGGCATATTCAAGGCTTTGGGTAGCTTTTTATATCCTTTTTCATCTTTATAAAGTTCCATTACTTTGTTACGCAGGTCTTTTGACTGTTCTTTTCTACCTCCTCATGGCTCAGTGTCTAGCCTGCTTAGGGCATCCAAGTGAGAGCTGACAAACTCATTGACTATTTATACACAGACACTAATTGTGATATAAAAAGCCACAAATGTGAGAAATTAACCTTTAATTGCCATTTTAACTTGTGTGTGCCACCTTCTGTCTGTACCAAGCCAAACATTCCAGGGTATGTAAACTATTTATCAGGGCCATTTGGGTGATTTCTGTTATCATTATGATTTAAAAAGGATCCAAAAGACTATGTGATAATAAATGGCTTCATGTGATCACTATCCTTAAATAAAAGACAGTTTTTTGCATGATCAGTCATATTTTCAATATTAATGCCATAATTTCTCAATTTCTGCCAGGGTATGCAAACTTTTGAGCACAACTGTGTGTATATATATATATATATACACTTTTTCTATTTGTAAATCAAACATTACCAAGTTTGCACATAAAAAACAAAAATATAGACAGACATATGGGACGGTCTGTTGCACTTCATCATCAGACATATAGTCAGCTTGATCCATGTTGTCCCAATCAGGAGTGTCAAAATAGGATGGTGCTGTAATTTGGACAAAAAAAGTCATAATGAAAAAAGATGGAAAAGCAAAAAAAACTCCTATATAAACACCATCCTCTCCAATAGATGCAAAGGAAAATATGTAAGGACCAGATCGGAGTATATAAACAGCATATATAAAAAATGAGTGGACAGTCATATGATAATTATTCATAAAAATGAGTAATATCCCACTCATAGTTTAAACCCAAAGGCATACGGGTGTTAAAATAAAAAATCCAAAAAGCTTCTCGTTTAAAGAGTAGCTTAAAGATATCTCCACCTCTTTTAGGCACGTTAACCCTTTCTATGATTTGTACACCTACTGCTGAAATGCTACCACCATGAACAGCTCTGAAATGCCACCCCACACTCGTGATCCTATGTTTGTCTTTTTCTATAATGTAGAGTTGCTCATAAAATTCATCTCTCACTCTTCTAGTCATGCGACCAACATACTGTATATGACAGATTTTGCATGTAATAATATATGCAACATACTTGGTATTGCAGTTGTAGAAAGACTGGATCTTGTGCTCTTTGTTGGCCAAATAGGAACAGACTACATCACCTCCAATAACATGGCTGCAACAGGTGCAACCAGCTGCATCGCAGCGATAGTTGCCTCTGAAATGCAACCAAGTGGGGGATTGTTTCTTTTTTGATGGCTGAAAAAGACTGGGTGATAGATATCCTCCCAAGGAGGGTGCTCATCTCAACACTATATTTATCCCATCCCTGAGGAGATCAGCATATATCTGATCCTCAGAAAGGATGGGCAAATGTTTTAAGACTATATTTCTGATATCTCCAAACTTCAAGCTAAAGGAAGTGTTCAAAGTAAGTCTATTTTCATTAAACGCCCTCCTTTTTTGGCTCTTAGTTTTCTTTTTCACCAGCAGGTCTCCCCTATCTTTTTATTTTGCAATGGTCACTGCCATGTCTAACATCCATCTAGGGTAACCTTGCCTCAAAAATCGCTCGTAAAGAGCCTTGGTCTGTTTTTCAAAAGCCTCCTGGGTGCTACAGATACGACATACCCACAGAAATTGCCCGACGGGGATCCCCCTAATGGTATGTAGGGGATGTCCTGATCCCGCCATCAGGAGTGTGTTCCCGGACAGGGGTTTCCTGTATAAATCTGTAACAATGATAGTTTTTGCAGCCCTTAAATGGACAAATGGAAATCTGTTTCATGTTTATTCATATATCCAGTAAACTGCAGATTCATATAATTGCTGTTGAGATATTCCAGCAAGGGCTCCACAGATTCAATCTGTTCATCCACAATAAAGATCAAATCATCTATATAATGAAAAAACAAATGTATGTGGTTCCCGAATGGATTAACAGATCCATAAATTGCAATACGTTCCCACAATTCCATAAATAAATTAGCCAGCGATGGGGAAAATTTAGCACCCATTGCTGCCCCACGTTTCTGTGAAAAAAATTCATCATTAAGTACAAAAAAAAATGATGGGTGAGAAGGTACTGCAAGACATTTAGGACATACAAACAGATCTCTGGACTGAATCCTGAGCATCCCTGTAAGTAAAACTCAACCGCTTGTAATGTCAGCTCATAGGGAATGGAGGAGTAGAGGCTACTGACATCACATGTCACCCATGTATACCTAGGTGTCCACTCCACTTTATCCACAATACTCAACAGATGGTTAGTGTCTTTAAGGAAACTAGGAAGTGTGCAGACAAATGGTTGCAATACACCGTCCAACCACTGACCAAGTTTCTCATTAAGGGAGACGATCTCAGCAATGATCGGCCTCCCCTGTAGTGGTTCCAGGCCCTTTTGGGTTGTGGGGAGATGGTGAAATATTGAGGTAATGGAATACTGTGGGATTAGCGTATCTGCCATTTTCCTATCGAAAACACCAAGGGCCACCCCTTCTTCCACCAGAGAGGTGAGCACAACTTTATACTTCTTAGTGGGGCCTTCTGGGAGTTTCCGAGTGTCTGCCAATAGCCTTTCCGCCTCCCTTCTATATACATCCGACTCCATGACTACCACCAATTCCCCCTTATCTGAGTTTCTGATGACTATTGCATTGTCTTGTTCCAAATCTTTTATGGCTAATCTTTCCTTGAGTGTTAAATTATCCCGATTGCTGCTCCTGTCCATTGAGGCTCCAGAGGCTAGATCGATTAAATCTCTTTCAATCAGCCTCTGAAACCTGTCCATCTCAGGACATCGTGCAGCAATCGGGTAAAATTCAGATATATTTTTGCAGATTTGGATATTGGGGGTGTTCTCCCTACTGATTGAGTTCATTCCACTCTCCCATGTCAAATCTTCCAATTCACCAATGGCACATTGTTCTCTAAACAGATAAATATGTTCGGACCTTTCAATATCCATACACTGTGCATCCTTTACATGCATTATCACCAACATAATAATGCTTTTTTACTGATAAGTTCCTAATAAATTTATATCGAGGATAGTATCAAAAACATTAAAATGTCTGGAGGGACAAAAATTGAGCCCCCTAGATAGTAAGGGAGTTTCTTCTGTTGTAAGAATTCTTTTGGAAAGGTTCAGAACATTAGAGGTACCAGTTAAATCTTGTGAGTCTGGGTGCTTGTGGAATAACGATTGATTCCACCCTTTGTTTCCTCGCTTCCTCCCCTGTCTAGGGAAGGATGAATGGAAAAATGTACCAAGACATTCTTGATAAAAATCTGCTACCATCTACCAGGATGATGAGGATGAAATGAGGGTGGACATTTGTTTTGCTTGGTGTCTATTAAAGGTTCTTGCGGTAAAAGCCAAGGAAGACTTTTGTAGTGTATCAATGCTTTTACTAAACAGAAAAGCGGCACATAGATGCAAACAAAACAACATTTCATCAAGACAATGATCCCAAACACAAAGCCAAGGAAACTCTCAATTGGTTTCAAAGAAAGAAAATAAAGCTACTAGAATGGCCCAGCCAATCACCTGAATCCAATAGAAAATCTATGGAAAGAACTAAAGATCACAGTTCATAGAAGAGGCCCATGGAAACTTCAAGATTTGAAGACTGTTTGTATGATAGAATGGGCCAAAATCGCACATGAGCAATGCATGCGACTGGTTTCTCCATACAGGAGACATCTTGAAGCTGTCATAACAAATTGTGAACAATCATTTTTAAAAATTGTAAAAATAATTTTAAAAGTGGTTAAAAAAATAATTAAAAAAAAATTGTAATAAATAGCTTTAAAAAAATTGCAAAAAATAATTAAAAAAATTAAGGGCTAATTCACATGGGTTCTCTGGTTCATACAGTGTGAGTGAGCAGTCTGTTTGTGCGGCTGGAGCTGTCTGTTATTCTATGAGGATGCAGCGGTTGTATGAACACAGCTGCAGTTCCTCATTTTATAGGTGTGCAGGTACAGGTGAGTGGCCCTGAATGCACCCTGTCAGTGTTTGGAGGTTGTACACCTGCATCCACACATCTGTCAAATTAGGACCTGTGGCTGTGTTCGTACAGCTGCTGTGTCCCCATAAAGTAACATAGGCTGCCTGCCTGCACACAGCAATAGCTACATTAAAAAAAAATACTGGTTCACACTGTACAGCCACAGCACTTATGTGATTGAGCCCCAAAACCTCATTTACACACAAAACATTATTCATTAATTCAATACAGTTGTGTCTTTTAGATTTAGCAGCAATTTTGTAAGTTATGTTATGATTCTGTCTGCTAATAATGATTTTTGAGCATCTTTAGTGAAAATATCGACTTAATATCTGCAGGTGTGGGGCCCTGTCAGGTAGGCTGCACGGGGGCCCTGTGATTGCTAACAGCAGCCCTGGATGCGTAAGTCCCATTTTTTTTCCTTCTACTACTGTACTGCAGCATCAGTCTGGCCAATAGGCAGCCCAGTCTTTATCTGAGAAGAAATACCATAGCTTCTCTGATCTTTTTTTGCACTACCCTAATGCTAATATTCTATAAAAGGCATTCCTTTTTTTTTTTTGAAAGAAACATCAGTCTAGGTATAATATTGTAAGGAAGGGAGCAGGACAAGCCCCCCGCTTTCTTTCATTTAACCCCTTCACCCCCAGAAGGATTCCCCACTGTAGGACCTGAGCACTTTTTGCCATTCGACACTGCGTCACTTTAACTGACAATTGCACGATCGCGCGACGTTGTACCCAAGTGTAATTTGTGTCCTTTTTTGCCCACAAATACAGCTTTCTTTTGGTGGTATTTGGTCACCTCTGCGTCATTTCTGATCGCCGCTATAAACAAAACGAGCGACAATTTTGCAAAAAAAACCCCAATATTTCTTAGGTTTTGCTAAAATACAAATAAAAAAAAAATAAAAAAACAAATTTATTCATCAGTTTTGGCCGATTTATACCCACTGATTACTGTGTAAATGTCATTGGCAGTGAAGGGGTTAACCTGCAGGGGGCAGGGAAGGGGTTAACTGTGTTCCCTAGGCGTGTTCTAACTGTGAGGGGGGCTGGGCTGTCAGGTGCATAAGAGATCTAACTGATCCCAGTGACAGGGATCAGTAGATCTCTTACATGCCACCTGACAGAATGGAGGAACTGCCGTGTTTGTGTAGCTGCTGACTTTTATTTTTATTTTTTCCAGGCAGACCTCCAATCTATTAAACAATTCATGGCAATAAAAGGAGTGAAAGGAACACAAAATATGTTGTGCAATAAAATATTATTTTCATTATATGCAAAATGCTACAAATGTACAGCACAAAATAATTAGTAATAATAGAATGTTTTTTTTTTCTGCCAGTAAATACCTTATACAGCCCATTTCCTGTTTCTTGTCTGGAAAATGCCTCTGTGTTTGACATCATGCACAACTCTCTCTCTCACTCTCGTGAGAGTTTGCCAGGAAGGGAGGGGGACCAGTCATAAGAGGGCCAACGAGAGCTGCAGAGCTGGAGGCATGCCTCTGTGTGTCTGTGTAAATCCAGGAAGTGAACAGGCAGCAGCTTCAGCTGCCCACAGTTAAAATGATTGCAGCCAGACTCAGTGGAGGGAGATTTCTGCAGCACATTTGGCAAGTACAGAATCACAGTATATATAGAATAATATGCAAAGTGGTTGGAGGGAAGCTTCAGAATGGCAAAGATCTTTTTTATTACAAATTATGTGAGCAGACTGCAGTTCCTCTTTAAGTATGTAGGGAATTGCTTTTAATCCCTTTACAAAACCATTGCATTTTTATAGTTTGACAGTATGTGTCTGGTATATTCTTTATCTTTCGCACATGTGTGTTTATCTCTTTAGTATTATAGAGTATTTTTTGGACAATTAATTACTGCCTTTTACCATGCAAGAAAGCAAAAGACAGCCTTGCTATCACTAATTACCTGATTTAATGATGAATGCCTGTGATTGTGCTTAAAGCTGGAATGGTTGTATCATCTGCTTGCACCTGTTGTGTTTTCAATTAGAAAAAGTACAAACAAGACTCCTTTGTACTGTAGATAAATGGACCCAACACACAAAGGAATCTCGGTCTATTGGTGTTTTGTTTAGTGGGCCACTGTATGTGACATTGCCCAATAAATTAAGTATAGAATATGTGTTTGTAAAGGCAAAAAATTGAACAATGTCAATAGAGACAGTGCCAGGCAAAGGAGAGGAAAGGATCACAACTTAATCTAAAGTAGCATTCATATAAAGCTAATGATACGATTCACAAATGTTCATGTATCAAACTCAAGATCTTTTTTGATTGGACTGTATTTATATCTACTTTGTAACTAAAGGTAAATGAAAACTTATAAATGTACCAGCTTAGATGCTGGGAATGGACGGTTTGAACTAATATATAATAATTTCCTGGATGAGTCTCCATTTGCAGTTGGCAAATTCATACTCACCTTCCAAGAGAACCTCCCAAAAAGTACACTAACCTTGTTAAACCCAAGGTTGAACTCACAAATTTAATTTTTGCCTTATGTGCTTTCCATTGAAATGTATGGAAACACATCAAAAGGCATGCCAAGGCACATCAGTGCATGTTAATGCACATTGGCATGCATTGATGTATGTTAAGTTGCTTGTTGATGTGCATTGACATGTTGTTTTGATGGATTTCCATATATTTCAATGGAAAATGAATTAGGCAAATGTGAATCCAGCCTTAGAGATGGTCAAAAGGAACACCTAGGAAGGCAGCTCTAGGCTTTGTGAGGCCTTAGACAAAACTTAGACATGGTGCCCCACTCACGGCCATAATGGAAAAAAATAATTCAAGTGATAAAAATGACTGCAGAAAGATCCACAGATCTAGCACACAGAGCATTCTCTTCACCCATCAGACACGTGCAGCCAATACAACATCTGGGACCCTGCAAGGCGACAGCCCCTCCAGGAATTTTCCCTGTGCCCTGGGAGAATGGGGAGGGGGTGACTCTGAGTCATTCCACATCCACAGAGGAAGGAGAGTGGGGGATCCCAGCACAGCAGGGAGGAGGTGAGAGAGGGGAGAGAAATAGAGGGGGTGGTAAGAGAAAGGGGGGAGTGAGAGAGAGAGAGGATTGTGACAGAGAGATGGGGTGAGAAAGAGAGAGAGGGATGAGAAAGAGGAGGGTGAGAAAAAGGGGGTTAGCAAGGGGGGGGGGGTAGAGAGAAGTGGGTAAGAAAGAGAGAAAGAGTAGGTGAGAAAGAGAGGGGTGAAAGAGACCCCTAGCCTTGTCCCTGTCTGCAGTCCCTGCTCTGCCCTTCTAGCCCTGTCCCTGTCTGCAGTCCCTCCCTGTGCCCTTATGTGCCAGTCTACAGTCCCTGGCTGCCACCGGACCTGGACTCTCCATGACGAGGCCCCTATTGGCCCAGGGCCCTCAGGCAGTGCCCGATTGGTTAGTCTGCCCCTGGCCCACAGAGTCCCGGCTGGGGGGAGGCGGAGCTGCTGGCGCCAACATGATTGATCACAGGGTAATTAGGGGGCCATGATGCCCCTGTCAGTGAGAGGCCTTAGACAACCGCCTAATTTGCCTAAAGAGCGACCTCTGCTTGTAACTTTATTCCTCTGAACTCCTCTTCCTTTTCCTTTGATGCTGAGTGCACCTTTATGGTATCAGTGGTCCATCATTGTTTGTGTTAGTGCTTTATAGCTTCTGAGAGCCATGAAATATATAACCCAGCAACTGGGCTGGGGCACCTGCCTAGATGATGTTTATTTCTGTTAACATAGTCTTCACATTTATCTCATGCTTAAAAGAGAATGTTAGGTAAGAAATGTATTATGTAATGGCATGCCAGAGGGTTAATTGCCTAACATTCATTCTTCTATTTCTGTCAATAGGTGGGCATAGGTATTCAAAGGTCAAGTCTCTTCTTTCTATCATATTAAGGGCTTGAGGTCTCCAAAGCTTTTATAATAACCAAAGAGAAAGAGGTGGTGTGAGAAGTCACGGAGTCATTTATTGCCAATCTTCCATTACAGATCCCTGTATCTGCAACAGCAACATAAGGGAGGAAACTAGGATAATACATTAAAGCTGAATTCCAGGTATGATCTTAATTGCATACCTACATTTGTCTAGCTTTGACCTATGTAAATATGCATATTTCATACCTGAAAGATGACTATGGAAGCTCACAAATCATTTTAGTGGTTTGCACTACCACAGTGGTTTCCATGATCTTCCAGGTCCTGTGTCGAACACCTGCCCCACTGCACACTGACCACAGGGGATCACTTGGCACTGCCACCATTTATAGACCGCCTTGTATTTTTCAATAAATACAAGGCGTTTTCTGTTTGGACGAGGTTGAGATTGTGATATTTAACAAATAATCTGGAGAGCATTTTGCTTCATACACACTAAAAAGATGGTCGCAATAGTCAAGGAGATAAAATAAGTATATGCACCAAAAGGATTATAACATCTTGAAAATAGCGATATTGGAGTCTGGTATTCCAGTCAGTGAGTCAGGTTCTGAAGTATTTCATATGTGGGTTTAATGACCTGCAGTAGAAAAAAAAGATTACATAATTTTGGTGATCTACTCTTAACAATAAACACTTATGGCAAAAAGCAATATAGCTTATTCAAAATGGATTTCAGAATTATTGAAGCTTATTTGACAGGAAAGGGTTGCAAACATGTTTAAAGCGTAACACTTTTGTTGAGAAAAAAACATTCCCCTCTGGATGATCTATGTACATTGCAAGGATTATAACAACCTTTGTTGCAAATTCCTACCTTTTGTTATTCTGCAGAAATCCCTCTGTGTTCCTCTGTGCCTCTGTCCTGAGTAGGTCTAATGGGAGTGGTTTCATAATTATCAATCGGGTGTGCAGCTGGAGAGCACTAATGAGGAAATCTACTGGGCCTGCATCCCTTTAGACGTGTTCCTACTAAAAGTATCTCTCCAAAAATGACATTTTTGTTGCAGGGGATGCCTGAAATCTGACTTCTATCTTAGTGCAGACTTCTGGGAAAACTGATGAGCCAATCACACAAGCAGGAAATTATGTTTTTGGGGAGTGGTCAGTACACACTCTGTGTACAGAACAACTCCAGATAGCCATATTTCACAGCATTTTCAGAAAATAACAGAGGCTGCAGATTGAAAAGGAAAGGTAATTTTTAATAAAATTCAATTACAATATGACTTGTGTCGCAATTATATACGCTATATTTTTTCTTTATTTGTTACTTTTTTCCCCACGAAAGTAGAGTTACCCTTTAAATATATCCCTCCAAAGATTCCTGCCTAGATCCCTTCAAAGATTCCTGAATCTGTACTGGCAGCAAAAGCCAAGCAATCAAGTCGGCGATATTCCACAGAATATGAAAGCATTTGGTGTATTCGTGATGTGCTTAGAAGTGGGACGTGAATTTTTCACCAACCTTAATCTGTCCCATATATTTCTTCCCTGAATAAATACTAGGCATACAGTAAGTAAGATTATATAAGGCACCATGAAGAAAACTCTAATCAAATAACAGCTGCAATGGGGTGGTAAAGATCTTATAGGACTCCATTGCCACAAGGACAGGACCTAGCTCAGTAGATTATGAAATTCTACCCTTTCTTTTTTTTTAAGTAGTCTTTATTTTGATTTTTACAAACATTAAGCTTACAAAAAACAGAAGGAAGGAGAGCGGAAAGCCCAAACTGACAAGAGGGCAAAGCTTACAGACTTGAAGTTGGCAATCAGGGTGTCTTGGTACAACCTATGACAAATACATGTTATAATATACAGTCATATACCCATGTATTACCAATTAAGGGTTATTATTCCGGTAGTGAAACTTGTTTATGAAGGCCAGGATGGGTCAGGGTAATTGAAGGGGTTGGCAAGGGAAAAGGGAAGGGGGAGCAGATCAGTCATCAGGAAATAAAGGATCAAAATAAAATTGAAGAAATAACAAAACCAAGAACTAAAAAAAAAAAACATAACCGCCAGCACTATATCTGAGAAAATAAATGATAATTCCAGAAATGTTCCATGGATCCAGACAAGTCTGCCTCAGTCTTTAACAAAACTAAACCAGTTCAGTTACTCAACTATAAAGGTGCATGGGGCCCTGAGGCTGAAGGCTTTGGGGTCTGTGAGACACTGGAGGTGTAGTGTATCCAAGTGGCCCAGATGCCGTAAAACTTTTCATGGCGGCCTTTACTCGTTGCCATCCACTCCACAGCCATAATGTTATTTAACAAGTGGATCCAATCAGCTCATCCAGGAATATGGGCTGCTTTCCAGTGAACAGGGATCAAATGCCTGGCGACATTCAGAAGGTGAGAGCTGACTTGTGGTAGTAGCTGAGAGGAATAGATGGCACGTGAAGCAAGAACTCCAAGGGAGCTTCAGGCATCTCAACATCTAGGATCACTTTGATCTGGGCCTTGATATCCTGCCAGTAGGGCCGGAGCTTTGGGCATTCCCACCAAATATGTAGGTAGGTGCCCCTCTGCCCACAGCCCCTCCAGCAGGCATCAGAGCTTGTTGGAAATATCCTAGCCAAGTTGGCAGGTACTTTACAGTATACCAATGTGTCAACAGCTTGAAGCAATTTTCCTGCATCTTTGTGTCCACAGAACTCGCATGGTTAAGGGGGTCCAGCTGAACCTCCGTAAATGTATGCTGCAAGTCTCTCTCCCACTCTCTTATGCAAGCCGACTTTCCCCGAGGCTTTGACGATTGCAGCATCTCATATAGGACTGAGATAGAGTGGGGGCAGCCGGCATACATAGCTTCTCAAATGAAGTCAGGGAGGACAGGGGTCTGATGGCCCAAGGCAGGCTGCGGACAAAATGATGCAACTGACTATAGCACCAGTCATCCAGTGGGAAGTGGTCAAATTAGTCACAAAGCCAATCTAAGGTGACCAGAACCCCGTCCTGCATGAACCTACCACATCGCACCTCTCCATCCCTTGCACAAGTATGAAAGTAGGAGAGGCGTTCCCCAGGAGCAAACCAGGGGAAGCCCCCTAAAGGAGCAAGAGGGGATACAATAACCCCTGAGCATTAAGAGCATCCCATAATTTCAGTGCATGGGTGGTGATAGGGGACACAGAGTCTGAAAGGCCCCCAGGTATTCTCTGGAGAGCCAAGGGGACTGGGACAGATTTCGGCCAGCTAAAAATTTCTCCAAAGGGACCCATAATTTAGTGTGGACATTATGATGCCAGTCCAATATCCGCTGCAAGGCTATTGCTTCATAGTATCTGTGGAGGATTGGGACCCCCAGTCCTCCTGACCTCTTATGGTGTTGCAGGGACCGGAGGGCCACCTGTGGGCTCCGCCCATGCCAGACACATTTTAAAAACAGGCTGTTGAGGGCTGAGAAGAAGGACCTGGGCAATAATATAGACACCATCTGTAGGAAGAAAACAATCCGCGGCAACACATTCATTTTTAATATACTGACTCGGTCCATCCAGGAGAAGGTGGTACGATCCCATTTTAGCAAGTCTGACCGGTTCGTGGAGAGTAGGGGGACATAGTTACTAGCATAGAATTGGCGGCCACAAATGGTTAAGAGAACCTGCAGCTTCTGGGTGACACCGATCAGGGATGGATCCAGTTCAGCACATGTAAGAGAAACAAAGTAACCAGAGCGTAGGGTTAATAAAATATGGAAACCTTTAAATATAAATACATCCACACTTACATTAAAATAAGGAACATGCAGCTCTAAATGCGGAGGGGATGGTACAGGCACTGCAGATAGGGCACAAACATGCTGGAACAGTGAGCCAATATACACAGAGCCGGACCCGCCAATGACAGAGCTACCAGTGGCATCTTGTGACCCTCTTACTACACTGCCAAAAAAAAAAATAACGATGCCTGGATGTGAAAGGGCAACCACGTGTTTTAGGGGTTCCACTCCCTTTGTCGCGTTCACCTTATGGGGAGTGAAGTTGGCTTTTTAAATCGTCAGATGCTGATAGACATCATATATATAATAGGCAGCGAGATGGACGCAATCAGCGCAAGCTGCAGGGAGGGACAAATGCTGTTCTATAGCTTACTAATGCAGCTGGGCAAGAAGAACCAGCAACCATTTTATGGTTTCACAGGTTGGTTGAAAACACAAGCACATGTGACAGTTAGCATTTTCGGCATGCCAGGAATATAACTATTTTTTTAAATTGTTTAATTGATGGGTTTATTTTTGCTTGAAGTTAAGAATCCTCAAAGTCCTGGTAAAGTACCTGGGTATACAAGGAGCTAGGGGCTATCTGGTCTTGTACTAGTAACAGTGATTCATCAGAGGTCTAATACACCCTGATGTCTCCATAAATAGGACCTATCACTGCTACCGAGTTTCCCCGAAAATAAGCCCGGGTCTTATATTAATTTTGGCAGCCAAAAACACACTAGGGCATATTTTCGGGGTAGGGCTTGCCATTTAATGTGCTGTCTTCTCTCCCTGCCTGTCAGGAATCCCCAGTGTGAATAATAGTAAAAGTGGTTGTGAAATGCTAGACTCCTCTCTATTACAGTAGTGTATATAATGTAAAAGGTGTGTGTTTCTGTACTATAATTGAGTCAAATACCTTCTTATAACATTGCTCTGCACTTCCGTGTCTTGCCTGAGCTCTCTTCCCTTGACACTAGGGCTTATTTTTGGCTAGGGCTTACATTGCGGTCCTTCCCGAAAATCGTAGTAGGGTTTATTTTCGGGGTAGGTCTTGTTTTCGGGGAAACACGGTATTACATATGGGGCTTATCAATCCCATGTAAAGAAGAGAAAATATAAAAAATATAAATATAAAAGAATTAAATAAAAAAAACTATGAGACCCCCCACCCCCCTGCCCTCCTCCCTACACATGCACACAAAGACATACATATGCACACACATACATTACCCAACCAGGACACACATAAACTCTATAATACAGTGCAGTACACTTCAGTTTTGGAAGAAAAATTTTAGGGCCATTATTTAAGTTTAACTTCCAGTTGATAAGCTGTAACAGTTTTTAATGGGTTACCTATTTTCAATTTTTCCTTTTTAACCAGTAAAAAATGGCCCTGTTATACATAACTAGTGTTCCTGGCCAGTCATGCAAGTAAAGCAATTGTAATGAAAAAACTCCAAAATAAATATAAAATATACACTGACCAGCCACCTTATTAGGTACACCTTGCTAGCATCGAGTTGGACCCCCATTTGCCTTCAGAACTGCCTTAATTCTTCTTTGCATAGATTCAACAGAGATTTTGGCCCATATTGACATGATAGCATCATGCAGTTGCTGCAGATTTGTCGGCTGCACATCCATGATGTGAATTTCCCGTTCTACCACATCCCAAAGGTGCCCTATTGGGTGAGATCTGGTGACTGTGGAGGCCATTGCAGTACAGTGACCTCATTTTCATGTTCAAGAAACCATTGGTGAGATGATTTGATCTTTGTGATATGATGCATTATCCTACTGGAAGGAGCCATCAGAAGATTGCTACACTGTAGTCATAAAGGGATGGACATGGTCAGCAACAATACTCAGGTAGGCCCTGGCGTTTAAACGATGCTCAATTGGTACTAAGGGGCCCAAAGTGTGCCAAGAAAATATCCCCCACAGCATTACACCACCAGCCTGAACTGTTGATACAAGGCAGGATGAATCCATGCTTTCAAGTTGGTCACTTTTTTGCTCATCACTTTGCACCTGGACTTAAATGGTCAGTTAGATTTTGTTTGTTTATAATACATTGGAACCCAGTGGCTAAATAAAAGGTATCATTTTGCAGGATAATTTACTGTTAGAGATTGGCTAACATGCCCCAGTGCTCTGAATTAAAGGCATCTTTGTCCCTAACTCTGCTGTGGAGGAACATTTGTTGCCCCTTAAACTCTATTTTCCAACACTATTTAATACAATTAACCACTTCAGCCCTGGAAGGATTTCCCATGTTAGGACCAGAGCACTTTTTGCAATTCGATACTGCATCGCTTTAACTGACAATTGCGCAGTCGTGCGACGTTATACCCAAACAAAATTTGGGTCCTATTTTTCCCACAAGTAGAGCTTTCTTTTGGTGGTATTTTATCACCTCTGCTTCATTTCTGATCACCGCTATAAGCAAAAAAAGAGTGTCAATTTTGCAAAAAAAAAAAAAAAACAATATTTCTTACTTTTTGCTAAAATACAAATCCAAAAAAAAATATATATAAAAAAACAAATGTATTCATCGGTTTTGGCCGACATATATTCTTCCTTATATTTTTGGTTAAAAAAAATGCAATTGCCGTTTATTGATTGGTTTGCGCAAAAGTTGCCGCATTTACAAACCATGAGAATTAATTTCTGGCGTTTCTACAATTTTTTTTTTTTTACTGATAATGGCGGAGATCTGTAAATTTTTACTGGGACTTTGATATTGGGGCGGACATGTTGGACATTTTTGACACTTTTTTGGGACCAGTGACATTTATACAACCCTCAGAAATTTAAATATCCACTGATTACTGTATAAATGTCATTGGCAGTGAAGGGGTTAACCTGGGGGGGGCGCTCTAGGGGTTAACTGTGTTCCCTAGGCTGTTCTAACTGTGAGGGGGCTGGGCTGTCAGGGGCATAAGAGATCTAACTTATCCCAGTGACAGGGATCAGTAGATCTCTTAGATGCTGCCTGACAGCGTGGGGAACCGCCGTGTTTACATCGGCGATTCCCCGTTTTTCTTCTGAGGTAAACAATCGCGGCTTGCCGGTGGACATCGGGTCCGCCCGAGCTGCGGGCACACTCCTACAGAGTGTGGCCCCGCCGGCGCGCTCCTGCCCATAACCTGGGCATGCGCGAGCTGCCGTTTAAAGACGACGATTTGCGGGATGCTGCCACTCTGCAGCAGTAAATGTATGCGAGCCTGTCGGAAACCAGTTAATATAAATAAATGTAACCCTCAATAAAGAGATAGGAATGCAGGATGTGAACACACAGTTTTTCATTCTTATAGATATTTCCATCATATTTTCTCTCTTTTTTCCCTCCCCTTTTTTCAGTTGAATTTGATATATGTCATCTACAATATTTTTGGTTCTATATGGCCCCCTCCATCTGTGTTTTTTGATTGTTGCACAGCAAATAAGTAATGAGTAGGCTATGTTAACCACTTACTGAACATGAGCATCGTACATGTTCAATTTCTTCATATATAAATTTGTAAGGCACTTATATATGTATATGGGTTATTTCCCATCCCTTAACCAGGACATCTTGTGACCCCTGTAACTGCACGGCACCCCCTCCTTGCGTGACATGCATGGTTTTTGGAGTCTTTGCGGCTGCCAAAGTGAGTATATGTGTATATGACTGGACAAGGCATTTAATGATTTAGTCCTTAGCCAGCACTTCTTGTGTCCCCTGTGACTGCACGACACCCCCTCCTTGCGTGACATGCACGGTTTTTGGAGTCTTTGCGGCTGTCGAAGTGAGTATATGTGTATATGACTGGATGAGGCATTTAATGATTTAACTAATTAGTAAGTTATGTATTATCTAATTTGTTTATGTGTTTACTGACATTATTCTGTTCTTTATGTAGTTTGTGTAACTTTATGGTGGTCCGTAATTCCCCTGAGGAAGCCAACCTTGACTAAACATGTTGGGACAGTACCTTATTTTACGACTATCTTCTTTAAAGATGCTGTAATCACCGGATACATGTATACCTCTTTTTAAATGTTCAGATTTTATTGTACACAAATAAAATGTATACTTTTTATAATTAAGTGTTTATTATTGCTTATGGGCACCGTTATAATTCCAGAAACCCCTAAAAACCTCTATAAAAAGATATATGAGCTAATTATTTATTAAAATTGTGTGCCAATTAAAATCTTTATTTGATCCTAAAAAAGTGCAAAAATGATTGTGAGGTTAGCCAATGTATATGGAAACGGCTAAATTTCCAGGTTGCAGTTCGCCATGAAGCCTCTACACTACGTGAATATGAAATCACTTGTTAGAAAATATCTGGTTTGTATGGATGGAAAGAAGACCCAGTTCTCTGCTTGAGAGTAAAATCACGTAGATTCAATGTCCCTCAGCAATTCGGATGTACAAGGTTTTTCTGACTGTCTACATGCAAAGTCATTTATTTGTACATTTACATTGCTTAATAGACTCTTCTTCAGTGATCTTTCACTGGTGATGTTTTATTGAAAGACTTATATAATTTGTATGAATCATGTATTTCAGCCAGTCCACTGAGTGACTTGCGATGAGCAGTTATCAGCACTTAGAAGATCTTGTCAAGGCTTTCTACAAGTTTGCAGTTACTTGGATGTAGTTTATAATGGGTTTTGATGATTCTGAAGACATGTAGAAGGAAAATGTCTATGTTACTAAGTTATTATGGCAAGTTGATAAAGAAGGTTTTATCCAAATAATTTTTCTGTTCTCCCAATGATGGCCTTTTTGGCTGATCATCTGACATATAATTAAATAAAGACTTGAGCAGGACTGTGAGGCTGAATAGCTTAGAGAGAGTGTGTGTGTGTGTGTGTGTGTGGGGGGGGGGGGTCAAAGTTTTGGGTACCCGGAGAGGAGAGAATATACACAGAGGCCAAGTATGCAAAAAAGTATATTGATGCGGAAGTTCCAAGAAGTTAGTACAAAGTCTGTCCACGTGACCGCCCCGGCCTGACAACACTTACAGATTACTACTGCTAGGATTGCTGATACACACCACTGATATCTGACAGCATCTCGCAGAGGAGGTGGCTAGAAGGTCCAGCCTGAGACACAAGCAACAGGCCCTATTCTGCCCCTCCTCTACTGGATCCTCTCCCTATGCTATTCTCTCTGTCCATGGCCAAGCCACTCCGCAAAATGTGTGCCAACCAAAGGGGTGCACTACCCACACTAAAGGTGGCCTTAGAGATCAACCAGGGCATTAGCATCCAATTGGACAGCTGCTCTCTGGATGACACCTATGGAGGCTTCAGAGGAACAGTAGGTGTCTCTTGCCTTTCACTCTATCTCTGCATAGTGGCTGCCAAACAGCGCCACCTATGCAGGGAGGCCAAACTACACCTGAATATATAATACCCCCCTTTGACCGATGCTGTCCTCGAAAAACTTGAAAAAACAAACAGTAGGAACAACCTGTTGAAAAGTACAAGCGTAAACAGCAACTTATATGGTTACACAACATAAGCAAAATACCTAGCCAGCAGCCACTCTTGGTAAGACATCGATCTCGACATCAGAATGGTCATCAACTGGAGACTGTGCAGAAGCCTCAGGTGCTTGCGTGATATCATGGGTAGGCATAACATCCTCACCTAGGCTGACACTCATGTTTGCAGGAGTGTTTTTGAGAGGGTTCATGAGAACATTCAGGCTGCAGGAGAGTTCATGAGAACATTCAGGCTCTTCATGCCACTCTGCAGCTGGTTCCTCAAGAGGGGCCTCACCCTCAGGGCCGGTGGAAATCGCCTGCGTTACTTCTCAGGGTGGCAAGTACCATTCCTTTGGGATCTCTGGGACAGGAGGAAGGTCCACGGTGCCAGAAGCCCTCCAGCAAGTCGATGTTTTAGCAGGGCAATCTCCTTCTTCAAGACCATACCTCCCAACTTTTGAACTTGAGAATAATGGACATTTCAGCAAAATAGTGACCAGCGGCCTGCTATGCACACCACATTAAAAAGTGGGTGTGGCCAAAGTGGGAGGGGCTTAAGGGCCATGGTTAAACAAAACCTGGACTTCCTCTTACCTATAAAATATGCATTGATTGCTGTGCCACAAGCTGGAGTCTCAGGGATACATATAAACCTCAACACAATCATTTAAAAAGTACTTCTGGTTTTGTATACACTGAAAATAGACAGAGAGCTTATAGTAGAGGATTATGAAGGACCTGAGGAACCCTGGGATGGAGCCAAAGAATAAGTACTGCAGTACGTGGAGCACATATTAGTAAATGATAGCTTAACTACTTGTCGACCGCAGTCTGACGGCGACAGAGTGGCTCATTATCGCACACCGCCGTCATACGACAGCGGCTGCGATAACTAGTGCCGTGAGGGCGCGCGCGCCGCCGGAGGCACGCTCACTGTGTCCGGGGGCCAGGGAGCGGGTGCGGCGGTCTCGATTGCCGCGGGCTACCCGCAATGCCCCGCAGTGAAAGAACGGAGGTCTGTGTAAGTAAACACGGATCTCCGTTCTGTTAGAGGCGGAAGGAGTGATGATCACAGGCTTCCTGTGTATGGAAGCCGTGATCATCCCCTTTCCCCAGCCAGGGCAGCCCACACACAGTTAGAACACGCCCAGGGAACACAGTTAACCCTAAGAGCGCCCCCTCCATGTTAACACCTTCACTGCCAATGGCATTTACACAGTAATCAGTGCATTTTTATAGCACTGATTGCTGTATAAATGCCAATGGTCCCAAAAAAGTGTCAAAATGGTCCGACATGTCCGCTGCAATATCACAGTACTGATAAAAATTGCAGATCACCGCCATTACTAGTAAAAAATGAAAAAAAAATAAAAACCCAAGAAATTAATTCTCATCATCCGTAAACGCGGCAACTTTTGCGCAAACAAATCAATAAATGCCGAATGCGATTTTTTTTACCAAAATTATGAGGAAGAATATAAATCGGCCAAAACCGATGGAAAAAATGTTTTTTTTATATTTTTTTTGGATTTGTATTTTAGCAAGTAAGAAATTTGTTTTTTTTTGCAAAATTGTCGCTCTTCTTTTGTTTATAGCTGCGATCAGAAATGACGCAGAGGTGATCAAATACCACCAAAAGAAAGCTCTATTTGTGGGAAAAAAGGATGCAAATTTCATTTGGGTAGAACGTTGCATGACCGCGCAATTGTCAGTTAAAGCAATGCAGTGCCGAATCGCAAAAAGTGCTCTGGTCCTAAAGTGTGAAATCCTTCCGGGGCTGAAGTGGTTAACATGGGAGGGGCTTAACCACTTAAGGAGTGGCTCCCTTGCGTGAAACGACCTACCCGTACGTCGTTTCATGTAATAGATACTGTGGGCACGTGCATGTTGCCTGCAGCATTGAGCGGGAGCCGATAAAAATGGCATAAATCTATCCCCTATTTTGTAGACGCTATAACCTTTGCGCAAACCAATCAATATACGCTTATTGGGATTCTTTATTTTCCAAAAAGATGTAGCAGAATACATATTGGCCTAAATTAATGAAGAATTTTCTTTTTTTTTTTAATATATATATTCTAGGAAAAAGTAAAAAATATTGTTTTATTTTTCAAAATTGTCTGCTTTTTTTTGTTTATAGCGCAAAAAATAAGAACTGCAAAGGTGATCAAATATCACCAAAAGAAAGCTCTATTTGTGGGAAAAAAAGGACATCAATTTTATTTTGGCACTGCGTCGCGCGACCGCACAATTGTCAGTTAAAGTAATTCTGTGCTGTATAGTCATTAAGGGGATAAATCCTCCTGGGGCTGAAGTGGTTGAAGAGGGATGGTTAAACAGAAGCTGAGCCTAGTTGCTGTATACAGTGCAGCATTGCTTGAACAAATGAACATCAGAAGGAAATCTTATCTTAAATGTCAGAAATATTCAACATAACACTTAGGGCTCATTCACACAAGTGGTTGTAGGGGTGGTAAAACCGTGGCTCAACCACATGGTTTTACCACCCCGCCAAGTGCTCCCACTTTAGCTGCACAGCCAGCAGCCGAGGGTGTACATATTGTGACATTATGCGGGGCACCACAATGGACAGGGAATACTTGTCGCCTCGCATGCGATCATTTTGAGGCGACTAGCAATAGTCCAACCAGGGTTTTGCCGGCCACTGTGGTAGAGCTAGTTCCAACCCGGTCTTTCTGGTCCACTCAAACCCCTCTCCACCTGAATTTAATGACCAAGTAGAGAACAGAGGAGAGCTCTATCCTGGATCTCAGAGGGAGAAAGCTGAGAGAGCTCTGTGTGCTATTTTGGACTCTAAGAAAAAGGTTTGCAATGTGCTTATGTATTGTGGGTGTCGGGGGCAGCCCCACACTGTATAGAGAGGAATCAGTTTATTTTCTGTTTTTGTTTGTGTTTTGAACTTGCAAACCTGAAATAATAAACCTGGCAAGCCACCAGATTTTAAAGAAACTGACATCCATGCTGAATCTTTTCCCCTGAAAAGTGATCCCCATGAGCTAATCTACCACACCGACAGTTTACAGAGGCCCTTCTGGAGTTAAAAAAGGGCCCGCACCTCCCATGACAGTGGCATCGACAAGCAACCCCGTTCGCAGATGTTTGACCTAGTTCACCTTACAGCCAGAGACTTTGCCCGGTCCCCAGATTGTGGAGCGCGTAGTCATGTATCGCTATCTACGGGCGCTCACTGCTGCTTTAAGGAAATGGGTCAGCAGTGAAGGACATCAAAACTGCAAGCCAACTGGTGGACCTCTTCGAGAGATACACAGCTGCCGAGGACTTGTTGCGCCCATCTGCGCCCAACTCCAATGTGTCTAGAGGTGAAAGATCGCCTGGCAGACCCGGTAAGACTGTTCCAGGGTTCAGGGGCTTTGGGAAATTTGATAAGACTGATACGGCTAAAGAGACTGGGGGTTCTAGACGAAGCCAGGAAGGACTTGGGGACCCTTGAGAAGACTGGGTAGAGAACACATACAGTGCTACCAATGCCATTCATTGGGCCATATTGCTGCCAATTGCCCCCTGAATGATGATCCCATGCAATGCAATTATACTTATGTGAATAGATGCCTTTCTCTTTTTGCACAGGTCGCATACACAGCATCATGTTCAAGTTGCATGAATAAGCAAATGTGTGTGACTTTTGTTGATGGGAGACCAGTCACTGCACTGCTTGACTTGACAATGTGGTAACATTGGTAAAAAGCAGTTGTGTAAACCCAGCAAGGTTACACCCTAGCACTGTTGGGGTCATCTGCATCAATGGGGACACTCGTGACTACCAGACAGCGGTGGTGTGACTCATTCAGTGGGGCTGGTACCTTCACTACTTCATGATGCACTAGTGGGCAGGGATTTTCCACATTTTTGAAGGTTATGGGAAGGCACAGGGAGTCTTGAGGATAGAGCTCCCCCTGCTGCGGAAGCACGGGACCTCTAGCCAGACCCGTTTTGCCAAATGGAAGGGGAGACTGGTGACAGGACCGAGGAGGGAGGAGACCCTCTTCCTTTTCTTGTACTGGCTGGGGAGCTGGAAGATAGCTCATAGCGGGGGCTAATAACCCAGACAATGTCTCTAATACTGACGATGAGAGTGAACCGAATGTGGTACCTGACTTAGAGGTCCGGAGAGAGGACTTCTGTACAGAACAACTACGGGATGTCACTCTCTTTAGAGCCAGAGAAAACATGAATGTGATGGTACCCCGTTCATGTCCAGAGTGACCAGAGAATTGTCCAAATTGTACAAAATCTCCCATCTCTGTACCTCTGTTTACCACAGAGGTACAGGCATCTACGGGCGTCTACGGGGCATTCCCCCTTTGAACTCTTTTATGGTAGACATCCCAGGGGCTGCTAGATGTCACAAAGGAGACGTGGGAGGGAGAGGCCACCCCATATAGAAACGTCATAGAGCACATCTCCTTGATGCAGGATCGAATCGCAGCTGTCCTGCCCCTTGTACGAGAGCATATGGAGCAAGCCCAGGAGGCCCAGAGAAGCGTTTACAATCGGGGTGCCAAAACCTGAACCTTCAACCCCGGGGACAGAGTGCTGGTGCTAGTCCCCACAGTCGAAAGCAAGTTCCTGGCAAAGTGACAGGGTCCCTTTAAGATTAGGGAAAGAGTAGGAGAAGTAAACTGGGAAAAGGAAACCAGAGCAGATTTACCATGTTAATCTCCTAAAACCGTGGAAGGACTGGGAGAGTTTATTGGCAGTGCCCACTCCCCAAAAGGACAGGTTACCCCTGACCCCGTATGTCCCCATAACCGAGTCCTTGTCACTGATGCAACAAAACAAGGAACGTGTCAGTAAAAATAGAGACTTTTTCTCTTCCCTACCCGGACTGACCGTTGTACTACAACATGACATAATCAGGGAACCAGGGGTCCGTGTAAATACAAAACCCTAGCGAATACCATGTTGGAGTTAGACATGATAGAGGAGTCCCACAGCGCCTGGTCGAGCCCAATAGTACTGGTCCCAAAGCCCAATAGCACAATCCAGTACTGTAACAATTTCAGGAAGCTGTGGATAGGTTGGGAGGTGCCCGGTACATAACAACCCTAGACCTAACTAAGGGATACTGGCAGATCCCCCTAACAGAGTCAGCAAAGGAAAAAAACTTCCTTTTCTACCCCCGAGGGGTGCTTCCAATACAAGCGAATGCCGTTTGGTCTGCATGGGACCCCTGCATCCTTCCAGAGGATGATGGACAAAACTTTGAGGCCGCATCGGCCACAGCGGCCTGAGTGATGTGGTCATCCACAGCCCAGATTGGGAATCACATCTGCCCCGGATGCAGGCAGTGGTAGGTTCATTGAGGGTAGCAGGTTTAACAGCCAACACGAAAAAGTGAGCCATAGGTCTGGAGAAGGCCAAATACCTTGGGTATGTTATTGGTCTGGGTTTGATCAAGCCCCAGACCAATAAGATCGACGCCACTAAAAAGTGGCCTCAACCCATGAACGAGAAATAGATTTGGGCCTTCCTGGGGATTACAGGGTATTTTTAGTGCCTCCATTATAAAAGAATGAAGATATGTAGTACCTTCGTCCGGAATATTTCTATGGCTTTGCCACCATTGCCGTCCCTCTGACCGATCTAACAAAGCGTAGAGGGTTACGAATGGTTAAGTGGAATCCCGAAGCCAAGAAGGCCTTCTAGAAATTGAAGCAAGCCCTTCACAAGGGAGTTTGTGGTTCAAACCGACGCCTCTGGGGTGGGACTAGGTGCTGTTCTGTCCCAGATCAGAGACGGTGAGGAGCACCCGGTCGTCTACTTAAGCAGGAAGCTTAATAGGCATGAAAGGAATTATGCCATTGTGGAGAAGGAGTGCCTGGCTATCAAGTGGGCCTAAGAGGCCCTAAAATACTATCTGCTGGGAAGGTCGTTCAGGCCCCCTTGAGTGGATGTGTAACAACTGGGAGAAAAATAGACGACTACGCGGTTCCTGGCCCTACAGCCGTTCAAGTTCCCAGTGGAACACCAGACTGGAAGGCTCCAAAATAACACCAATGGTCTTTACCGGGCCCACTGCATGGTCGGGACAGTTGCTCCGCTCGAGGGGCTTGAGCAGAGGGAGGGGATATGTGACGTTATGCGAGGCACCACAATGGATGGGTGATACTTGTCGCCTCGCATGCGATCATTTTGAGGCGACTAGTGAGAGTCCGATCAGGGTTTTGCCAGCCACCATGGCAGAGTCTGGTCTTTCTGGTCCACTCAATTTAATGGAAGAGAACAGAGGAGAGCTCAATCCTGGATTGAAAGATGAGAGAGCTCTGTTTGCTATTTTGGACTCTACGAACCAGGTCTGCAATTTGCTTATGTTTTGTGGGTGTCGGGGACAGCCCCACACTGTATAGAGAGGAATATGTTTGGTTAGTTTAGCACCAGGTGGCGAGGTTTTGTTTTCTGTTTTTGCTTGTGTTTTGAACTTGAACCTGAAATAATAAACCTGGAAAGCCGCTAGATTTTAAAGAAACAGACATCCATGCTGGATCTTTTCCCCTGAAAAGGGATCCCCACAAGCTAATCTCCCACAATATGCTGCAACTATGATGCTTTGCTTCATGGCTGTAGCTGGAGTTATATTCCCTGATGCATTGGCGGGCACTACTGCCCACCGACCATGACCCATTCAAGTGAATGGGGACACTCTGCAAAGCATTACTTTTTTGAATCATGATGTGTATGAACAATGTTTGTGTTATATGTTCAAACAGCGCTTGCAAAACTGTGGTAATCCCCTTATTTCATGTTCAAAATTCAGTGCATATGATATATATAACAAATAAATAAATACATCAAAAACAATAAGTGCTGCTGTAGCCCAGTGGCTATAACACTTTCTATGTGTGAATAGTTAAAATTCAATTCCGACAGTGCTTACAGTTTTAAAGTGATTATTTGCAAACTCTCATAGGTATAATACATAGTAAATAAATAAATAAATAATAATTGGTATATAAATGAAGTCCATATAAAGTGCTGTGCTCTGTGAAATATCACCAGTCAGAAGACTGAAACAGCACACAGTATAACTACGGACTGCACATCAAAAAAATACCGTTTTTTTGCACAGAGCACAGCACTTTATATGGACTTCATTTATATACCAATTATTATTTATTTATTTATTTACTATGTATTATACCTATGAGAGTTTGCAAATAATCACTTTAAAACTGTAAGCACTGTCGGAATTGAATTTTAACTATTCACACATAGAAAGTGTTATAGCCACTGGGCTACAGCAGCACTTATTGTTTTTGATGTATTTATTTATTTGTTATATATATCATATGCACTGAATTTTGAGCATGAAATAAGGGGATTACCACAGTTTTGCAAGCGCTGTTTGAACATATAACACAAACATTGTTCATACACATCACGTTTCCCCCATATTAACTGGGCTAGAGCAGCAGCTTGCACACAGGACACTGCATTCAAAAACCAAAGGACGAGCACTGCCTAAGGGACACACACCTTTCTTTTTTGAATCATACCACACCAAACTGCATATAACTGCAGTACCATATAGTTTGGTGGCCCCAATCACGCTGCCATTAACAATTAATGGCACACACGTGCTTCTCACAAGGGCAGCATGGTTGAATTCAGTGCAAGAAATGCACACGGAATACCCCTTTCCTGCAATGTTCCAGCGTGAACCAACCCTTAGGGAGAGAGATTTGAGAGAGGGAAATATCACTATGGTACATGGAAGAAAGGAAGGAGTGATCACTGGTACATGGAAGGCAGGAAGGATCACTATGGTACATGAAAGAAAGGAAGGAAGGATCACTATGGTACATGGAAGGCAGGAAGGATGGATCACTATGGCACATGGAAGGCAAGGACACTATGGGGCATAGAAGCCATGAAGGATGGATCACTACAGCACATGGAAGGCAGGAAGATTGGATCACTATGGCACATGGAAGGCAGACACACTATGGGTTATGGAAAGCAAATTGGTGCAGCGCTTACTAAATCTCACACTCTCTCCTCCTTGATATCTAGTGCATCAAACTGTGATAATTGTGCATATAAAAACAGAATTGCATCCATACAACAGTATTCAAAAAATATTATAATTATACATATGCATGTATGTGTGAATATTCAATACAGAACTGCAGAAATCCCCCCTGAGGAAGTCACGAGGTGTGATGAAACATGTATGGGTGGGACCTGAAAGGCTGATGCTGTAAACACAGATGATACACCGATGAGTGTAAGGCTGTCAGGACTGCAGAACCGGCAGCTAGTGGATCTGTGAGACATACGGTAGCAGAGGTTATTAAAGGCGTTTTACTTATTGTTAGAATGTGAGGGCACATCAGGTGATGGTGGCAAGCAAATCTTAGGAGAAGAAAGCATGGTGGAATTGATATAGAAGACTTTTTTAAATTAAGGATTACACATTGTAGATAAGTGGATTGATTAGGATGGTTGTGAAAGGAGTCTTAAAGAGACAAGCACTAAAGAATATTTGAGATTTTTTTTGTTCTGTATTGAATATTCACACATATATGCATATGTATAATTGAAATATTTTCAGGATACTGTTGTTTGGGTGCAATTCTGTTTTTATATGCACAATTATCACAGTTTGATGCATTAGATATCACAGGGGAGAGAGTGTGAGATTTAGTAAGTGCTGAACCAATTTGTTTCAGTGACTCTTTACACATTTTAAAGGGAGTGTGGTGGGTGTTGGCAGCTTTATGCAGTATATTTAAAAAATATAAAAATAATAGTTGGTAATTAGTCTAAATATATAACTGCTCACAAGAGTGTCACAAAATTGTAATGGAAGGCAGGAAGGATGGATCAGATTGGATTGGGATCTCACTCATTCTTGTAGGGCCTGCCGGATGGGGCCAGCACTCACTCCTCCAATGAACTGGAACTATCTGGAGCCCCTATTTTATCACATCCCTGCAAGTTTTTCTTCTCCAACCATTTCCACAGGTTTTGGAGGGCTACAGAGAAGTGAGTGAGATTCTCGCCCTCTTGTTGCCTGTGGATTAAAAATCTGTGTCTCAATATAAGCTAAGTCACACTCTTTCCACAGACACACTCTAGCCATGCTGCGATTTGGTCAAGGCTGACATGTTCATTTTCCGGCTGTACCATGACTGCTTGGAGGGCATCATTCTTTAGAGAGTTTATAGCCAGTTACACAATCAGCTTGGAGGATACCTGATAGAGGCAAACATCACTCTCCATTCTCTTCTCCCACTTTGCCAGTGAGATGTTAGACCCATTGAATTTGGACACCAGGGCTAGGGATGCTCCCTCTGGTGCCATGGTGGCCCCTGCTCCCCCCATTGAGTGGGGCATATCCTGCCGATTTACGTCAAATGTGAGTGGGGGGTTCAGGGGTAGAACACACGCTGAAGGCAAAAATGCAGAAAAGTATATTGATGCAAGAGATTCAAGAAGTTAGTACAAAGTCTGTCCATGTGGCCTCACTGGCCTGGTGACACTTAGAGACTACAATGCAGAGGCTACCGATACACACTACTGATACCCAACAGCATCTGGCAGAGGAGATGGCTGCAAGGCAGACTGCAACAAGGTACCTGGATGAGGAAGAGCTCCTGCCCAAGACACAAGTGACAGGCCCTATTCTGTCCCTCTTCCACTCGAACCTCTCTCTATACTATTCTCTCTGTTCATGACCAGTGGGGTTTCTGTCCCTGACCTAGCCACTCCACAATGTGCACCAAATGAAGGGGGACAGTGCTAGCACTGCCCATACCAAAGATGGCTGCAGGGATAAAGCAGAATAGCAACGTCAAATCCGACAGCTGCTCTCTGGATGACACCTACGAAGGCCACAGAGGAACAGTAGGTTCCCCTTGCCTTCAGCTCTCTCTCTCTGCATAGCGGTTTCCGAACAGCGCCACCTATGGATGGAAGCTAAGCTACACCTGCCTACAAGCTGAACACATAAAAATATAATCTATTTAGTCTTCTGTTTCAGTTTTAGAGCTAAATTTTACTCTGCCCATATTTTGTCTTTTCTGGTGTCTACTTTTTCCTCTCATCAACATGCTAATTACGTTTTTAATAAAACTTTGATTTGTGTAGCCACATGCTCCCTTGAGAGTGGCTGGTAGTAGTGGTTCACCTTATAGCTGACCTCAATCACGCCATATATCACACATCTGGAGACACTGAACAGGCCGGCTCTTGTTTTTGTTGTTTTATTTTGGGGAAATAACTTGGATGGGGATAAGGGATGACTGCGGGTTGCCCAAAGAATTATGATACATGAATTCCATATACAGTCCTGTATATGCACACTTGCACTGCAGACCGTCCCTCTGCAGACTGTTACTTCAAACAACTCTCCAGCACTCAACTTGCTGACCGTTCCTTCTACAGTTCTCTCTCTAACACAGAACTTGCAGATTATCACTCTCTTACTTCTCTCCAGCACATAACTTAGTTTCCAGCCTGAAAGGAAATTTATCAAGCTTCTCTACTCCTTCCTCTTCACCATGGCTAGCACCTGGTGAGGCCTACTTTATATAAGCAGGACCTCAGGAACACCCATTATAGACCAGGGATCACAGGCCCCTGAATGTGTAGCAAATTACTTGAGTGCTAGCTGCGCCTTTGATGGACTACAACTCCCAGCCCATCTCTTCTCCAGATCCCACAGACCTGCTTTTCCTTAGTGACTCTCCTTCCCCTGACTGGCTCCCAAGGCTTCCACAGACTTTCCACTATACCTCTCCCAGCCTGCTCCAGCACTTTTTCCTCCAGCCCACAGGGACCGTCACTCACCACACTGGTGGATCAATTTAAAATCTCTCTTCTTGTAGCACCTCCGCTGTTCTCCTGTTCCCCTGTGCGACTCCAAGAATCACCACCACTCCTGGCTGCACCCGAACCTTCAGGCCCCAAGGTCACCCCCCCCAGGATGGGGGCGACCTCCCGGGTAGAGGCTTCCACAGGGCCTCTGCTACATCTCCATATTTCCACCGAACACTTCTCCTCCCAGATTGGGCTGATTTCGAGTATTTAAGTAGGTCTGCCCCCTGCCAATCCTGCTTGGGGATTGGTCAGGGCTCCTTAGAATACTCCAGATGGCTCCACTTATCTCCCAGCTCTCTGACTAGAAACCTTCCCCAGATTTCTGGAAAGAAGTAGGAGGTTCTGGTGACCTCATCTGTCAAGTCCACTCAACCCTCCTTGAACCTCTCCTCCCAGCCCAGATCAAAATATTCAGACCTGCTTTTACACTCAGGCCTGACTAAATTTTACCTCACCTAGCAAACCCTGCTAGAAAAACACATCTACTCTATGGGGGCACTACATTTGCATTATTCATCCTATTTTAGACTCAGTGATCTCATCTAGTGATATAGTTTTAGCAATGCAGACATATCAAGTTGTAGGAGTGCCTGACATGTTACTGTGCATAGTTTTCTGAAAACATCACAGCACCCTGCCTCAGTATTTCTCTCAACTATGATGCAAGCAGTGGGCTGGCTCTTGGGAGGATATGCAAATATAACAATGCTTTGATAGATGGATGTCAGTCCGGTGGAGTAGACATTCTTTCATTTTCATGCAGACCACCCTAGGAAATGCCCACATGTAATAATGAGGCCCTATGATCGAAAGAACTGGAATCCAACAAATGAAAGGGGCGGACTAGAGATGGTAATGCTGGGGAAGGAAGAGCAAGATGTTGTTGGATGTCCTCCAGCCAATAAATTAGGATGGGTCTATCTGACTTATACAGAAACAATATTGCAGTTTCGTGTACAATTACATATGTGAAATAGCCACAACTTAATTTGTGAGATATAACAATGGCATTAAATGAAAAAGTCACGCTAAATAATAAATAAAATAAAATGAAAAAAAAAATAATATAAAAGTCCAAACTGATAATGTGAATCTATATAAAAAGTCTCTGTGAAAGTTGTGATATCACAGGATAACTGAAGACATCAATCATCAGGTGAATCATGCAGACACATCCCAAGCAGAAATCCCCCACCATGTGATCCACCAGCAAAAAAGCAAGATGTGTGCTTACCAAAAGGAATGAACCCTCTAATTATAGTCTAGAACAGGGATATGCAATTAGCGGACCTCCAGATGTTGCAAACCTACAAATTAAATGCCTCAGCAAGCAAATAGTTAAAATGTTGGGACATCCAAAAATACCGGTAATGAAGCATATATCACGGTGACAGTATGTCCTCACCTGACAGTATGTCCTCAGCTTGAGGTCTATCTCAACCAAGCCAAGCCTCACTCTCAGCTTAGCCTAGCAAACTCAAGCTTTTTCTTATGCCCGCAGGAGGATATCAAGTCCTCTTTACACCGTACATGACGTCCTAATAGCAGAATGTCCCCGAAGGCTGGAAGGACCTTATCTGACCCCAAAAATATATGAGATTAGCAAAGCGAGCATGGCAAAATTCATGATCAGGATCACCTAATTCATTACCAATTCATAAATGCGCATTAAAATTGATACTAATAATAAAAAACGTAATAATAACAAATTCATATGAAATGTATATACCTTATTATAAAATTATATAAAATATATATATAATAAACCTGTAAAATATAAAGCAGGTATAGGCAATTGTAATAAAAGGTAGTCTAGAATAGATTACATTTCATAAACTGTAAAATGCAGGTCTAGGCATTATTTATGAAGCAGTTAACATCCCAGTCCACATTCAAACCATGTGGAATGTAACTTTTGAGGATATAGATCCACCTGGTCTCTATCTGACTTGCTTAAGCTTTTAATGGCAATGCTCACAGAGTAAACAATTTAAAGGGTAACTTTTCTGAAAAAAAAGCAAATATAGCATATACAATTGCTACATGAGCCGTATTGTAGTTTAATGGTATTAAAAATTACCTTTCCTTTTCAATCTGCAGCCGTTGTAAATTGTTGGTAAAATTCAATATGGCAACCTGGAGGCGTTCTGTGCGCAACTGGTGTACAGAACTTTACCACCTGCCTGTGTGATTGGCTTATTGGTATACCCAGAAGTCTAATGAGAAGAGAGTGGCACCAGTAATGATGTGCAATCCCCAGCATGAACTCCCAGTGGGTAGAACACACAGTCCATACAAGTCTCTATGAACAAGTCTCTATTAGAAAGTCTCTATTAGGAGCCCATGACAACATTGTGGCGTTTTTACTGGCAAACAGGGGCAGCAGCCAGAGGAGTATAAACAACTCTGTAGAGAAACAAATAAAAACAAAAGCGCGCCAGACCTGAGCGCAGTAAAATATGACTACAATTTATTTTGTGCAAAAGTTTTAAAAGGTGGGTACTAACAAGGTTAAAAACAAATATGGCATGGAATCGGCAGAAGTCTGCAATAAGATACAGGTCACATTTTAGCTATCTTTTGCAATACGAATTATATTTTGGGAGATACTTCCAAAGGGTTAATCACTTCTAAAGGGAAGACACTGCAATTAAAATTCATTAGAAAACTGCAAGTGCATCAGCTAATTATATTGAACAGAGACCCTCCCATTCAGGATCCAGACTTTCAAGGAAATAGTAGAAGATAAAGCTTTTTCTTAAGAATAGTAATGGGTAAGACTCAAATACAAAGTTTGTTAAAATTCATGCAATTTACATAGCTCACCCAGAGGGGATTGCTTTTTTCTCATTAAAAGTGGAGTTACTCTTACAGTGATTGTAAACCCTTACATATACCTAGTGAAGTGCCTAGCCTCCAGTGATACACAGAGATGAAACAAATCCTCTTCTTACAAGTAGTTGTGCTTGTTTACCTGCAGCCATCTCTTCTGTAGATTGTTCTAAAAAACACACAGATCAAAGGAATTTTTCTCAGCTCTGGCAGCAGGGGCTGGGGATCTGACATCACACACACACACACACTGCAGAATAGAGCACAGAGTTCCCTAATCCCCAATTCCCAAAAAAAATCTATTCAAGTGTAGCACCCTCTAGTGTGCTACAAGTGTGAGTGCAGGTAAATGTACATGCTGACTCATGTTTAAAACCTGTGAGTCTTAATCTGGGTCAGAGTTATTAGAGTTCAGGGCTGGATGACTCATGTAGGCACCTCTCTGGTGCCTCTCCCTGGTTCTAGAATGTGTGGGAATTTTCTGGAAGCTGGAGGTCAGAGACTAGGAGGGTTGTTCTGCATATTTATGGGAACTTAGACAATCCCCAGGTGGTGGGCCTGGCAGGGGACTAACTGAGCCCTTAAATATGGATCACTCATGCCAGCAGGGTAGTCGATGGATGATGGAAAAGGAGTGCCGAGGGGACTGTCGGTGGCCCTTGAGGTGAACCTTCTAGTCTGGGAGGGGTTCTCTGCTTTGGACCGGGGCTCAGGTGCTGGCCTGGGAGGATCCTGACAACAGAAAAAGATTGGAAGGAGTCAAGGAGGAGGCAGAAGGCAGCAGGAGCAAGGAGGACAGTGTGAGTACTACAGCATGATGCAGGGACTTAGAAGAGCAGAGACTGCCACATGTATCAGGTTTCTAAGGAAGATAACAGTGTGCTTAAATCCTCCCTAACCTTGCCCTGGGAGATCTCCAGAGAGTTGGGTAGACTGGTGAAGAGAGTCAGTCGGGTAGACTGGTGAAGACAGTCAGTTGGGTAGACTGGTGAAGAAGCAGCCAGGTGGGTTGGTGGAGAAGTGGCCAGGTGAGCTAGCATTTTCAGCAGTCGTAGAGCCAGAACCAGTGTCTACAAGGGAGTTGGAGGTTGTCTAGGATGCAGTTCACAACACATTGTGCTACTTTCTAAGGGACGGAGAGGTTCTAGCCTGTAAGGGGCTGTTGCTGATCTAACAGAGACTGTTAGCTCCTAAAGAGGAATCAATCAGAGCTGTACAGACCAAGAAGAGGGAATCAATAGGAGTTGTACAGAGTGAAGGAGAAGAATCAATTGGAGCTGTAATTAGGGATGATGTTGGTTCTGGTTTTGTTGCTATCAAGTTGGGCATCCCATAATTCCTATCCCCATCCAAGTTATTGCCCCTTAATAAAAACACAAAACAAAATTCAAGGACTGTTCATTGTGTTAGGATGACAGCTAAAGATGTGTGCCTGGCTGTACAGCAGTAGGGAAACCTGTCACTTGCAGCCCCTACAGGGGTAGTGCTACACAAGTATGTATTTTTAAATAAAAAAATACCTTCTGTTGCTTTTAGCCTCCTCCAAATCTCCAAATTCTTTTGTTTTGTTGCTGTTAGACATGTGTGGTTCATTTTGTTCCGAATAAATATTCAGACAAATTTTTTATTATTCGGAAATTCGGATATATCCGAATACCCAAATTACAGTATAAACAAAGTTTTCTGAATGCCCCGAATAACGAAACAAAATTCATCCGAATTTCCAAAATTCTAATTGAAATTCCAATCCTATTTTACATCGAATTCCAGTCATATTCAAACTGTAAACATATTTCTGAAATCAAAGACTGTGTGGTTTATTTACTAAATTTGGAGAGAGTGCAAAATCAGTCTCATTTCAGCAGAGAAACCAATCAGCTTCTAACTTCAGCTTGTTCAATTAAGCTTTGGTAATAAAACCTGGAAGCTGACTGTAAGACTAATTTTGCACTTTCTAGCTTTAGTAAATAAACCCCTGTGTGTGTTATTAGAGTATCATTTCAAAATAATGCTGTTTTTGTTAAGCCAAATGTAATTTAAAGAGTCATTGTAATCATTTGAAGATTTTTCTTTTGTTTGTTCCCTTTGCCACATTGAATTGCAAATAAAAAATACAAAAAATCTAAAGTTTTCGATTCAGCCAATTCAAAATTTATTGATTTAGTTTCGAATTGAAAAAAAAATGGTAAATTCGAAAAAGACACAAAATTCCGAGTACAAATCCCAAATACGAATTGAACGAATCAACCAAATTTAACGAAACTAAATAACCAGATTAATTAATCTAAACGAAATGAAACACATTTTCCTGACGCCAACATGGCAGCTTACTAGTGATAGAGCTCCACCTCTTGACAACTCCCTAAGGACCAGTGAATTGCATAAAAAAAGGCATAATTAGCCGCCCCCCCATTCTTTTTTTCTTTCTTTTTTTTTTTTTTCAAGCAGTTTTATGTCCCCACCTCTGTGCAGTAGCCATCTCAAGGGAAAAGGTTCCAAAGAAGACGTCTTATCGCCTCTTCCCCAGAGTAACGCCAATGCCCCAGCAAGAATCCTGCAGGGCCTGTGGCACAGTGCCTGTAGCCAATAGGCTGGTGAGTAAAGACTGCCCGGAGGAGTTCACAGTTAACAGGTAACACCAAATATCTTTATTAATTATAATGCAAGATGCTATTTTGGACTCACTTCAGTTATGACAGCCAGGTAGCCCCCTCCTAGTTGCTGCTGTAGCCACTAGAAAAAAAACCTTGCACCCTGGCATGTGGCGCTCAACCACTCAGCTCTGCAGTGAAGAGTAAGCATGTCCCCACCTCTGCCTCTGTGCAGTAGCCGTCTGAGTTCAAGGCTCTCCCAGCACGAAGACCCAGTGCTCGGGCTGCTAAATTGCGCTAAAAAGCCTGGGTGACCCTTCTGCGGGTCTTGATGGGGCCCTGCAGTGTTTCCTCTTTAGGAATGAAATCTGCCATTATGTAAGTGTCTGTGGGCTGAGGCTTGGGCTACCCTGGTGAGTGGGCAGCCTGCAGATAATAGCTCCTCTTCATCAGAGGAAGACCCGGAGCTGCTTGGTTTCAGTTTTTTTCCTTCGTGGAACAGTGTATCCAGGCGGTCATGCAGCCCATTACATGGGTAAAAAGACAAAGTCATATTTACTCTTTCTTCAAAATGGCAATTCCTTTTGCGTTTGTGGAAGAAATTTAATCAGATGGATGGCAAAGTCCAGAGAAAGTTTCTCTTTAATTGTCTATACAGGTTTTATCCTTGTCAGAGACCGGATATAGCATCACTGAAATCCATGCCCACAGTAAATGCGACTGTAGCCTAGTAACGAGGCGACCAACAGGGGTCTGCCGTCCGGCAGTTGCCCTTATCTTGGTGATTAGCACTCTAGGTTTTAGGTTCTGGGAGATTGAGACAGCCATTGGAGAGGAAATTCATAATGCTGATATAATTTGAACCCTAGCCAAGATGAATGTGTCTGTGAACTTTATTGCAAAAGCAGCAATAATCTCAACCAGGTGCCTGGCCATAGCGATGCTATACTCGGTCATGGCTAGGGGGTCCCTATGGTTGAGGCCCTGGGTGGTATTTTGCTTCCTAAAAACAACATTGGTGGGAGTCACTTTATAGCAGAAGATCTCTGTTTGGTAGGAAACTGGAGACAGCCATATCATAAGTGACAGGAGGTAAGTCCGATCTGCTCCCATAAGACCGGAAGCAAAAGGAAAAGAAAATGTTTCTCCCGGCAGGTTCCGCTTCTAGAGAAGCCCAGGGAGCCTAGAGGTCCAGGGAGCCTAGGGCCAGCTGTCAGGCCAGGTTTCCAGGTAGAGGATGTAAGGGAACTCAGGCAACCTTTCACAAGGCCCATAAGTGAAAATCCTTGGGTATATCGCAAGTGCCCACTAAGCCCTTTTGGTTTTCTGGAAAGCATGTTGTACAGATCCCTGGAGGAAGGTATTAGGCACTCATGGTCACTTCAGGGATTCCTCACTGCTTCTCCTCCAGACCATTTCTCTGCCAAATCCACCGCAAAAGCGGGTGGGATGCTTCTCTTTACCAGACCTCCTCTTCGTCACTCCTTAGGGACTTCACTGGTACTCACGGATTATGGAAGGAGGTCCCTAGACATGTTGTACGAAAGGTCTTTTGGTTTTCCCGAATCACCCGTGAACGCTATATGGGTTCCTAAAAGTGAATACCCGGAACACTTTCCAACGGACTCAAGGGAATGTAGGAGATGGACCTTTGGACCGGACTGTCGACCGGGATCCGAGGGACCTGGAGATCCGAGGGACCCGAAGAGATCTTCGCCTTGGACGGCCCTCTTTGTAAAAGAAAAG